>PITA01010037.1:60830-74243 GCA_004023965.1 Spilogale gracilis
AGGGGAAGAGAGAAGAAGGGGGAAAGGAGCAAGAGGAAGGGAGGAAAGGGAGAGGAAGGGGGAAGGGGAGAGAACAGGGCAGGAAAGGAGGGGAAGGGGGTAGAGGGGAGGGAGGGAATGGGAGAAAGGAGGAGAGGAAGAAAAGAGGGAGGGAAGGAAGAAAGAGGGAGAGGAGAGGAAGGGAAGGGGAAGGGAACCCAGGGGGAGGGGAGGCAGGAGGGAAAGAAGGGTAGAGGAAGGAATGGAAGGGAAGGGAGGGGGTCAGGGAGGTGCAGGAGGGAGAAGCCAGGAAGAGAGCCATGAAACAGGGAGAAGCATTCAAAAATTGGTGAGCGGCTCTGCCTTTTGTTGTTCAGAGAGGAGTAGAAACTGCAGGCCACCATATTCCAGTGCCATGACCATCAC
Source organism: Spilogale gracilis (assembly GCA_004023965.1). Classification (NCBI taxonomy): domain Eukaryota; kingdom Metazoa; phylum Chordata; class Mammalia; order Carnivora; family Mephitidae; genus Spilogale; species Spilogale gracilis. The sequence goes on from PITA01010037.1 coordinate 61,236, forward strand.
TCAGACCACTCTGCGGTGTTGGGGCGCCTGGGGGGCTCAGTCGTTAAGCGTCTGCCTTCAGCTCCGAGTCCTGGGATCCAGCCCTGCATCGGGCTCCCTGCTCGGCGGGAAGCCTGCTTCTCCCTCTCACTCCCCCTGCTTGTGTTCCCTCTCTGGCTGTGTTTCTGTCTGTCAAGTAAATAAATAAAATCAAGAAAGAAAGGAAGGAAGGAAGGAAGGAAGGAAGGAAGGAAGGAAGGAAGGAAGGAAGGAAGGAAGGAAGAAAGGAAGGAAGGAAGGAAGGAAGAGAGAGAAAAGAAACTCGGCGGCAGTGTGCCCAGTGGAGGTGGGTAGGTGGGTTTGGGGCCCCGGGTGGCTCAAGTCTTGGGCCGCAGTCTCGAAGACCGCCCATCATCTCAACTAGGATGGGAGTCTGAAGGGAGAATGAGCAGGTTTCAGACATTCCCAGGCGCACAGCTGTCCAGAGCAATCGTCCTTGGTCTGACCGTGAGATGCGTCCATCTTCAAATGCCTCGTACCGCTGGCCCGGGAGCAGAGGCACCTGCAATCCCACTGAGTTCTGCGTGGGGTTCGGGGCCTCCCACGCGCCATGGACTGCTATAAATAAGTAACCTTGGGCATAGTACTTCTCCACCTAATTTTTATTTTTTTTAAGTCTTTGTAAAATGCAGTATAATTAACAGGCAAGGTCATACTGGTTTAAGCTCAGGCTGTGTCTTTTGACTTCTAGGGGTGGGACACACCGTCCTTGGGGACCCTCAGAGCCTTGGTTCTGCATTCCTGTGGGCACTCAGGATAAGACATGGGTTAAGAAGGCTTTCAGGTGGAAATGTTGCTGAAAGTGTTCGTACCTCCCTCTAACTCCTCCCCCCGCTTCTTTCTGGTTTTTCTCTCTCTTTTTTTTTTTAATTTAATTTATTTATTTGACAGAGAGAAACACAGCTAGAGAGGGAACAAAAGAGGGGAACTGAGAGATGGAGAAGCAGGCTTCCCGCCAAGCAGGGAGCCTGATGTGGGACTCGATCCCGGGACTCGATCCCGGGACTCCGGGACCATGACCCGAGCTGAAGGCAGTCGCTTAACCAACTGAGCCACCCAGGCGCCCCCTTTCTGGTCTTTCAATTCTCCTCCTTCTTCCTGTCTTCCTCCTCTGGGAAAAGGAAGCAGGTTCTGTGGTTTTACCTGGATTCTGCCTCTCCCCCCAGAGAAAAGCTTCCAGTGTTCTGGAAAAGAACAAGGCATAAGGAATGGTCCTCGCTCGGCCTGGCTTCAGGGCCTCTGCGGACTCCCAGGAAGGCTGAGGTCCCCGGTGCTGGAGGCGGTTTCTCTGCCTGCTTTCTCAGGCACCTGCGGGGCTGCTAGGCAGCAGGTGCACTCCTCCTGCTCTCCCCAGAGGCCCCGCTCCGAAACAAGGCCCAGCACGGCCTCGGGGACGGGTCTGCTCCAGGGAAGGGGTGGCAGAGCTCAGAAACCGTCCTTCCTTGTGCTCATGAAAATAGATAAATGGAGGGCTGGGTGGGTGAGTGGATGGCTGGATGGAGACGCTGCAAAATTTGTTTTCTTTACCTGTTTGCCAAAAGACCAGGTTTGTGGCTTTACAACCCCAAAGAGGTACCACTTGCCACAAGTGGAAGAATGCCTGGGGAATTGTAGATGTGCCTTTGGTCCTCCCCCGCACCCAGAGGACTGGCCCATTGCCAGGAGGCACAAGAGGTCAGACTCTCATCCTTGCATTTACTCAGGTTTTAGCATTTGGTAAAGGGCTTCCTTCTCAGGTTTCAGGGCTGAGAAAGAAGAGACCCATGGGGATATGGGGTTTTCCTATTTTAAAAAAGATAGTTATCTACTGTTTTTTCAAAATGTTAATTTATTTTTTCTGGAAGCAAACTTAAGTTTGTGATCTTGGTGGAATTGGAAAAAGTCATGAAATGGTAAATTATTTGAATTTGATACGTGTATAGCAGATGTTTGCAGAAATAAGGGGCATAGGTGAGGAGGTACAGACATTTTGCTTTCTGATAACTTGACACAGTAACAAAATGTGAAGAATAACATTGAGTGGCTACAGGGCGCCTGGGTGGCTCAGTTGGTTAGGCGACTGCCTTCGGCTCAGGTCATGATCCTGGAGTCCTGGGATCAAGCCCCGCATCGGTCTCCCTGTTCGGCGGGGAAGCCTGCTTCTCCCTCTCTCAGTTCCCCTCTTTTGTTCCCTGTCTAGCTGTGTTTCTCTCCGTCAAATAAATAAATACAATCTTTAAAAAAAATGATGAATGGCTAGTAAACCCATTAAGTTGTCTCTCTGAAACATGGACACTTTCTGTTCAACTCTGGACAGTGGCTGGGTCCTACTCAGGTCCTGTTCGCACCTTCTGTGGTCGGGGGGTCGTGTGTGTGCCCCCAGGAGGGTGGTGTTGGGAGCTGGGATCTCTACAGAGGCAGGTCAGGGTAGAAAAGGCCATAAGGATGATAGGACTGGTGCGTGCATAAGAGCCACAGAGGGGTCCCCACAGCCACACGCCGAGGACGGCAGCGGAGGGTGCAGCAGGAAGGGCCCAGGCTCCGGGATGGCGGGGAAGTAAGTGCCCACCACGTAAGCCTTCACTCCAGGGCCCTCGGTTCCAACAGCCGAAGCAGGTCAACCCAGGGACCAAAGAGCTTGTAGTCTCTTTATCAGGTCTCTTCCCCATTGTCACCACGGGAAAGGAGACCCATGTGGCAGAGGTTTCTGGGGCACCTGTGGATCGATGTGCCCCGTGTCCAGCCCACAGCCCGCCCGTGGGGGAGACTCCGCAGGGGTCCGTCAGAGGCAGAGGCTCCTGGGACTGCAGGACCGCACCCCGGAGGGCTCCCCACGGCCCCTCCCATCTCTGGCACTCGCCCTTCCAGCTCACCGCGCTTCTCGTTCTGTTTCTCTCAGGAGTTGTAGTTTAGTCTCCCCCTGCAAGGGTGGGCGCCCCATGTCCCGCCCAGTGTTGTTTTCCCAAGAGCATCACCGTCCAATGGGCGCCGCCATCACCACTGCGTTTCAGCTCACCGTGAAGGTTCACCCTGAGACACACACTGGCCATCGGCTGCACGTTCCTTAAAAATCCAGCAACGTGCAGATCTGTTGAACTTGGGTCTGCCACTGACTACAAGCCCCCAAGTCAGTCGCTGAGCTCTCTGTGCCGCGTCTCATCTCTGAGTGGAGCGGAGAGCATCTCTGTCCCATCGTGGGCCCACAGGTTCAACAGCATCTCACACACCCACACCTAAGCCTGGGTGCCCGTAGAGGCAGCTCCCTAGATGTCACGTCATGATCCCACCCTCTTTCCCACCAGTTCTGTCTTCCCTCAAGAAGCCACATGTTTGCAGCGTCCACATTGAGTCTCAGTAAGTTGGGGACCGTCGGGTGTGATCTGGCCAGCGACTGGGGCGACACGGCATCTTCTCGTCTTGGTGTCCCACTGTGGTAGAGGTGGGCCATTAGCACCAGGAAATAACTTATCCATGAAAAAAAATTAACAAATCATACCGGTGACGTGACGGTACTGCTCTCTGAGCCACCGGGACACCTCAGTGGCTGGCAGGGCCTGTCGCAGCACAGGGACCTACGATTAAAGCAAAGACCAGGACAGCTCTGAGAACATCAAGCATGCTCATGGTGGGAAGAAGACCTTGCTTTCGCCTATTACAGGGTTCCGATCACACGACTCGGAGGCAGCCTCTCTGCCGCCAGGGCAACATGACCCACACAGCAGAAAGAGAGAGGAAGAGACAGTCGATGCTCAGTCACTGTTGTTGCTATTGTTGTTTTGTACTTTTTTTCCTTTGAAAATAACTATTTGTGACTTGTGCATGGGAGGTGCCGTGAGAGGAGTTTCCCAGGATGATTAGGAAGAGGAGATGAGAAGGGGGCCCTCGTTGCTGGCTCGTTTCCCTCGTGGGTCACTCCAGCGAGGACCATGCACATGGCGGCGTTGGGGGGGGCTGCACACTGGTCCCTGAGCAGACCCTCAACACGCGTGCTAACGGAACAAGGGACGGACCTTCCACATATGGAGGGATCACAGAGCAGAGGGCCCTGCAGGACCTGTCAGGGGCTTGGGAAAGCCATGCAGAAGTGAACGGTCCGTGAAGGCAGGGGCACACCCCGGATGTGTGTGTGCTGGTGTGGGAGCTGGCCCACACGGCCCTGGGCAGGCAGACGGGAGAACTCTACCCCCTCCTAGCCTGGCTCTTGGACACCAGTAGGATCCTCATAACCATGCGCCCAAACCTAGTGGGAGCCCGAGGCCACGGCGACAGTGCCCGTTGGCCATGAGCGGGGATCCTGACAGATGGCCTTGCTTCGGCGATGTAGTAATGGTCTCATCACAGCGGCGAGAGCTGCCTCTCTAGAAGGCCTCTCGCTCTTGTTTGTTCTGAGAGCTGTCGGTGCTCATGGTTTGAATTAACACCACACTGCGGGCCCTTGAGTTCTGGGATCCACAAGCATGGTCCTTCTGTCGCCGTGGGCTCACAGCCACTGGCTTGCGAGCTACACTGAGATGCGATGTGGAATGTGCCTTCTACGGATTTCATAAGCACACGTTCCTTTATATCTGGCCGTGATCTAGAATTTCACATGAGCTACAGCCACGGCCCTTCTAACGGTAGGTGAAGCTCAAAGCCTTGTGCCCACCTACCCTGGGGAGCAGCACGGTGTGGTGTCAGCGTCATCGAGCATGGCTTGGGGTGACCACGCGTTCAACCCTTGCAGGACACAAAGGCTGGGATCACAGGAAGAGCTGGGGGGCAGCTCTTATCCCTTATGGATGAGCTGGGACCCAGCAGCTAGCAGAACCTGCTTTGAATGTGTTTCATCTGTGTCTCTGTGCCCGTTGCCGTGAAGGTACCGCACGGGAGAGTGAGACGGGCACCTCTAGGGAGAAGAACGTGTGTGGGAAGAAGCGCGGTTGGCGTGGACGCGCACAAGCAAGGTGGGGCTCGTACTGCTGAGCTGAGTGTGCAGGGCGCTCGCAGGGAGCGGCGGGTCGATGGCTGTGCGGCGGTGGAAGGGTGGGGTGAGATCGGCTCCTTCCCTCGCTGGGCTTCTACCATGCTGAGACAGACTTTGTTTGACCGTGAGCATGAGAGGGAGCCACTGCTGGCCGTGACGGACCAGGTCAGCCCCGAGCTCCGGCTCTGGACGAGTGTGTGGGACACCTGCTGCCACAAGGTCACTCAGGGGTGAGCTGAAAACTGCATCCCTGGTGTCCTGGCAGGCTTGTTGGACGGTTTCTGATCCACATGCAGCCCGCACACTTGTCCTGATGGAGTCAGGGAACCACTTGGGGGCACAGAGGGATGCTTCCATCCCAGATGTCTGTGCACCCAGTGTGGACAGCGCCTTCATAGAGGCGTCCGGTGCAAGACCCACAACTAGCTTTTGATGCGCCAGCATGGCTACTGATGAGAAAGGCTGCTTGGCAAGTTCAAGATCCTGCAAATCCCGTCCCCTCTGGGAGTCAGAGGCATTTGCTATCAGAAGGGGTATTCGGACGCTGACATGGCCAAGATAACATAAAGCAGTTCCCTTCCTGGACCATAAATCTCCATGGGAAGTCGGGAGAGTGGACGTGTTCACTGAGTTTATCACAATGCTTGTCCTTTCTCTTTCTTTTTTAAGTCCCCTGTTACTTGTATGATGAAGACACTGTTGCCTGACCTTGGAAACTGCCAGGAGTCAGTATGTTGCCGTAAAATGATTTCAGCTTCAAAACATTTGACCAAGGATGACGCTTATCATTTAACCCGTTATACAAATATGTTCCCAAAGAACAACGCATCACCCTTGGCCCATCGTGTGGGAAATATCCTTAGTGCATGTAAGAAGAAAAAGACCAAAGTCTGATGACACTGGAGGCGATCACTCTGAAATACTTATTACTACCTTTGTTCCATAAGTAAGAACAAATTATACTTATTTATAGGAGGATGAGGGTCAAACTAGAACATCGATACATCAATAAGTGCTTCATGCATCAAATGTCTACTCTGTTTATGTGTATCTCATAACTCACTGTGTTTTCCACAAAGTGTTGCTTAAAAACACCAGGCACACTACCCGGTATATAGTAGGCACTCAATAAACCTGTGCGGATTTTGAATAAGTAATAATGCATACACTCAATCCCTTTTGGATTGTCTTCTTAGCAAACAAAAATGTATTTTCAGTGTCACTAGGCTGCCGCTGGAAACAAGCCACATATCCCCATCCCACGTACCTGTTCCAGGTCTCCTGCTGCATAAAACAGATTTTGTCAATCCCAGTGTTCAAGATCATCCTTCCTTCCTGATGGCCAGATATGCCCAATTGTCCCCAAGCTAAGGAAATGAACAAGTCTACTGTTGACAATCTATAAATCTTGAATAACAGATTTACGACCTTGCTCCTTGTTTTCAGTCTATTGGAGTTTTCTTCAGGAGGCTGCGTTCACATATGAATCGGCTTGTTAAATTAACGCATTTCCTCGGAACACAACTGGATCCTTCACTCAGCCAGGGCTCTAGAGGAGAGCTGGCTGTGCAAGGGACCTTTGTCACTCTTGTGGGCTCAGAGAAGGAAACAGGGGACTTGCTTCCTGCAAGCCTGAGTAATCAGGGGACGTATGAGGTCTGTGGGAAAATAGGATTTGAGGGATCAACCCCAAGTGGGGGGAGCCATTTAAGAACCAAGCCCTCTTGCAGTAGCAGAGAATAAATTTTGTGGAATAAAATCATATTGAAAGGTCATTCGGATATGAAATGAGGAAATGATTCCATTTTTTGAATGGTTCAAATTTTTGAAAGTAAAGTGATCAATTAGAGATGATTGACAAATACTAAATTTAAGCCACCCTATCTTTGTGAGTCATGCTGTGTAATCACTGTGAATATTGATCATCTGAACTTCTGTTTTCTGACCTTCAATATTTGCTTGTTTTTGATCTTTTTTCTTAGCACCTGAACTGGCAGAAATGAAAACGCACAGAAACACCCCTAAGTGATATTCTCCTCAAGCGCGTCACCCAGAGATCACTGTGATAGCATGTGAAGCCAAGATTGAAAACTGATTGGGAAAAGAGCATGAAAAATACCACATCTGCACAAAACTCCTTAAAATGCCAAATATTTCCCCAAGACCCTATAATTGAAAAATAAAATAAAAAAATCATCTGGCATGATGTTCTTAAAAGTGAGACCATCGCAAGCCGTTCTCCCTCTGTCTGTGGCTGTGAGCATCTCCATCAGACACCACGGAAGTGGGATGCTCATTGGGATTGACGGAACCCATCCTTTCCGGAGCCATCTCCTCCCAGCTCGTTACACTCATGCTGTTCCGTGCGGCTTTCAGCACTGAGAGGAGAGCAGAATGGTGGACGTCCTCGAAGAACCCCCAAAAAGGAGGAACTTGGGATGTCCTGTTGAGCTCAGCCTGTGGTGCAATGCCAAGAGAAGTGGGAGTAGGTGAACACAGGGTTTCCCATAAAATCCAGGTCGGCTAAAGGGTCAATATCCACCACTGAGAGACAGCTAGGAGAGAGACGGGCAGTTGCTCTGCTGGCCCTGAGCCTTTCCCTCCCACCTTAACCCACTGCAGGGGGACCACGTGTTAGTTCAGTCCTAGCCCCTTGCCTCTCAGGTGTTTATTGGAAGGAAAACGGTGACCATGTGTTGCCATTGGCATCCCGGAGTGAAAGTCTCTCCCAGCCGACTCATCCGCATCCCTTCTATGTCAGCTCACTTGAGGTTGTGCTCTCAGAGGCTTTTCTGTCCAGCAGTGGGGCTGAAAGCATCGTCCACATCATGGACTGAGTCATTCCTTACAGAGGTGTGTTGACGCTCTAACTCCCAGTATCTGTGAATCTGGTTTATTTAGAAATAATGTCTTGAAGATGATTGAGTTAAGGTGAGGTCACGAAGGTGAGCCCCTAATCCCGTGTGTCTGCTGTCCTGATAAAAACGAGACATTTTCAGATAGACACACACACAGAGGCGCCATGCGAAGATTTGAGTCAGATTGCCACAGCCCACGAATGCCAGAGATTGCCCAGAAAGCCACCGGAAGCTATAGGGGGGCTGGTGAGGTCCTCCCTGGAGTCCTCAGAAGGGTGGCCCTGAAGACTCTTTGGCACATTTCTGTTGTTCTGAGGGGCCAGTGGGTGGTACTTTGTTCAGTGGCCCTAGTAAGTGCAGGCTCCTGTGCGAGGAGATCCCTTCCTAGCCCTGGAGGCACTGCCCCTGTGACTGACTCCGGCTTCCCACTCAGTCTCCACGGTGGGGACAGACATCAACGTCAGTCCTGGTTTATGGACTCCACCTCAGGGAGCCTGGCGAAAATGATTTCCCCAGAAAGTCTGGGTTGGATAGCGACATTGCACAGTCCTCCCTTGTCTCCAGAAAGAGCTCTTGAAGCCGCCACCACCATCCGTCTTTCAGTGACCCACAAGTGCATGCAGGAAGCTGAGCCAAAGATTTGCAACCCACAACATGAGACACTCCATCCCAGCTAGTCAATTCTAGCACACGGTCACCGCAACTTGTGGAAATGGGACTTTTGGTTTATGGCCATCCGTTGTCTGTCTACCATCTTCAACGTGGGGCTCAGCAAAAATGGTAACTGGGATTCCTGTCCGTCTTAACAGTGTGCACTGCATTGTGTTTTATTCACCATTGCGTTTTCTCCCAGTGCAGGACACAGGCCCCCCTCCTGTCCCCGGGATTTGTCAAAGAGGCAGATGACAGGCAAACTGGAAGTTCTCACCTCATTCATAATGAAGGAGTTCCTGATTGTAGAGTCATCTTTCCAAATGTCCATTTTCAGGCTCAGGCATCTGAGACTGGGCGTGCAAGATGGGAAGCCCTCCATGTGCGCTCCCACGTGCTGTCCTGGGCCGGGGGGTGCGTGGAATACCGTGATAAGGTGGGTACATGGGGACTCACGTCCAGGCATGGCAGAGAGCAGTGAGCTAATGACGCCCAGGTGACCTGGAGTTGCCTAGGAGTCCTCGATGCCGGAATGGGGCCAGGCAGAGTGAAGGCGGACACACCCCAGTGCATCCTGCGGAAGAAGAGTGAGTAGTTCACAAAAAAATCATCAATGAATGCAGAATGCGTGCCTCCAACAGTTTTTGAGTTCTGTATCTGTCATGCAGGGTGGAAGCACCTAGGGAGCCATTGGCAGGGCAGTTAGGATGAAAAATTGGCTTCACCGATTGCTTCCACCGTTACTTAATCAAAATAACTAAATTCAATCTTCTTAAAACATGCTGTGTGGGGTTGATCACCACTCTCATATTTTGAAAACGTTTATGAGCTCAAACACTGACTAAGAGCAAATTCGATCTGTTGTGACCTACGGTTGGCTGAGAAATGACTCGGAGAGCATGTCTTCTTCCCCAGCCATTATGGGAGACCCCAATGGGTGTTGATAATATTTGTGGGGTGAAAGATCCCCTCCAGCACCAGGACCTGCCAGTTAGAAGCCTCTCTCACTCTGCTTGCAGCAGTCCCTCTCTCCCTGCCCATCCTGTATCCATCCCATGTATCTCCCTAGATCATTAGCATAATGCCAAAACACCTGGTCAACTCCAAGGATGCTCGCAGAGGGGGGATGGTGCCCCGACAGCGGTCAGCTACTTGTTTTCGCACAGTCTGGTTTCTGATCTAGAACGACCTGGGTGATGTGTCCATCATTGAGGTGTGCACTGTGGACCTTTGCATTTCAGAGCCACAGTCTCTGTTGATCTGGAACCCTGGCTGGTGCTCAGAGAAGCAGATGATGAGTGTGGATGAGCAAATGTCCAGCCATGCCTGGAAGATACACAGCCTCCCAGGTGGTGCAGAGGCAGGGTGGTGCGCATGGACCCCCTGTCCCTCAGAGCATGCCAGCGCCTCAGAGTCAGACCGATGGACTGCTCTACTGTCCACGCACTTAAGGAATAGTCATGGTGTCTTCTTTTCCAATGAATATAAATAGATAAGTTTAAACTGTATTTGTAGGGCGCCTGGGTGGCTCAGTTGGTTAAACAACTGCTTTTGGCTCTTCCCTTTTGGCTCAGGTCATGATCCCGGAATACTGGGATTGAGACCTGCATCGGGATCCCAGGTCCACAGGGAGCCGGCTTCTCCCTGTGACCTTCTCCCCTCTCGTGCTCTCTTTCCCTCCCTCTCTCTCTCTTTCCCTCTCTCTCTCTCTCTCAAATAAATAAATAAAATATTTTAAAAAATAAATAAATTGTATTTGTTAGTAGCTATCGTTTGATGCATCTTTTAGTGGAGCCCATCTAAGATTTTAAACTGGGAAATTCTTTTTCAATTTTATTTTAAAACATAACATAAATTTAAGCAGATTTATAATCGTGTACACATGGGAAGATGTGTTTATCTCTCTCTCTCTCTTTATCTTCCATTTTCCCTCTGCCTTCCCTCTGTCTACATCAATCAAGCTCTCCTAACATCAAACTCATGCACCTATACTAGTTTCTTAAGCTGCATAATACGTTATCATAGTGTGTTTTAACAATTTTATTTCATCACAAGTTTTATAGGTCATAAGTCTGGGCACAGCTCAGCGGTAAGGTCTCCCAAGACCGAGCCCAGGTGTGGGTGGCTGCATTCTCATGCAGACTCTGACCGGAGCAGGATCCCCACTTCCTTTGGGCTGGAGAATTTATAGCAGTTGCTTCTTCAAACAGGGCAACAAAGAGAGTCTCTGTGGCTTCAAATCTCTCACCACTGGACCTGCTGGAAAGCATTTACTCTGTTAGGTTAGGACCACCTAAGATGATCACTTTTTGATTGACTTAAAGTCAGCAGATTAGGGACCATGATTAAACAGTCCCTTTGCCTTCGCCAGGTAACGTAGTGAGCCGGAAGTGATAGCCAGTCACCTTTGCCATGCTGGATCGGTGGAAGCAGGTCACAGGACCCGTGCTGACTCTGACCAAGGAGCTCGCCTAGAGGCAGATCCCTCGCTGCAGTCTCCGCCCGCCTGGCCCTCGGTATCAGCAGAGTCTCTCTCTAGGTATGTAACCATGTGGGCTCCACACTGACAGCACCCACGGGAATTGTCATCACCATCCACATGATACAAAAACTATGTGATTTCAGACACCCCTAAAACTTTGCCCCCCATGCAGGAAGACTCAAGGGAGGGGATCTCGTAACCCCCACCAGGGCTCCAGTTAGGACCAGCAAGAATTGGTGGGTAAATGTCCCAGCTCACATGATCTCTGGTGTGCCCCCACTGTCGTCCTGGTTCTGGCAGAACTGAACCCGTTTTCCCCAGAGGCAATGCCCTCGTCTGAATGGACTCTTCCCTTTCCTGGGTGACTTGCACATTCCCCCATGGGGCCTTGGGTCACCCACCAAGGAAAGTGCTGGCCCTCTCAGTGTGGCTCACTTTTGTGGCTGGGAAGCCCGAGTAAGACACCTGTCGCCTTTATAAGGCAGGTGTTCCTAGGGCCCCGGCCCGGATAGTTTAAACAACAGAAATGCATTGCTTCAAAGTTCTAGAGGTCAAAATGTCAAGTTCAGGGTCAGTTCCTTCTGAATCTGTGAGGGACGATGGGCTCCAGGCCCCTGTCCTGGCTTCTGGAGCCCGCGGGCCTTCTCTCCTTCTCCTTGGCTTACAGAGGCATCTTTGCCTTTACCTCCCATGATGTTTTTCCTGGGCGTGTCTGTCTCCCCATAAAAATTCCTGCCCTTTAAACAAAAAGAACAAAGAAGCTTCTTCAATAAATAAGTTGAAAGAAAAATTTAAAACACGGAGCCTCCTTTCTGTAGTCCTGACAAGGAAAGTAGTGTGAGGCCAGCCCTTCCCTATGCAAACAGCAGGAAACGGGATCAAATATCCAGGTCTCCTTTTTGCTCAGGAAAAACCCCTAAAAGTCTCTCCAAGTCACCAAGGTCATTGTTCGCTTGCTTCCCTCAGACACAGGCTCACAACCGTCCCAGAGGCTCAACGGCAGCACCACAAGCAACAGGATCCCCAAAAACACTGAGATATTTTCCCAGTGATTATGTGCTGTCTAATTACTGTATTTGATTATATCTCAGTATTATATGACATCTCGGTCTCTTTACAATATCTTGGTTTCTGTTCTCATACATAGTTGAGTTCATATCTTCCATCTTGTTTTATTATTTTTAGAAATACTATGAAATTTTGTGACACAAATTTCATGGTTGCAAAGCCGTATCTTGGTCCTTCCTACGTTATTTATGCAGTCATTTAAAAATAGCCCTATTGATTGGTTACAATTTATCTGTTTGCTCTTTATTTTGTAGCGTAAACAGATGAAGTGACCCTATACTATGAGCCCTCAAGTCCCCTGCGGTGAGGGGAGAAGACACTGGGTCCCAGGGGCACTGCGGACTTTGGGATGTGAGGGCAGAACACAGAAGAAAAGAACAAGAGAAGAAGAGAGTGGCTATGGGGTCCCCTATCCGTCTGGGTGTCTGCAAACAACAGCTCAGGGGAGACACCCTGGAGCTGTGACCTGGACGCTTGATGCGGGGGCGGGGCAGACAGGGACTCCGGCTCCCGGGGCCATGTTTGCAGGTGTATATGGGATACTGTCGGATGCACCCAGGTCTCTCTGGCAGGAGTTATGGGGTTTGTCTGTTGGGTTCCTTGTCAGACTTCTGGATGTTTGCCAATCTGATAGAAAAGATTGCCAACGTAGTTTTGATTTATGTTTCTCCAATTATGAGAGAAGTTAATGTCTTGTCATATGAGCAAGCATTACCTGCATCTTTTTTTTTACTATAATCTATCTATTCATATGTCCAAGCCATTTGTCCATAGGGATTATTTCCCTACACTTCTAGGAGCTGTGTTTATGGATTAGAGATACTAACCTTTTGTCATGATTACAAATATTTTTCCTGGCTATTTTTTTTATTTTTTTTTTTATTTTTAGCCTGCTTTATAATTTTCAAAAATGTTTGTGCAAGAGTTTTGTTTTTTTTTTAAAGATTTTATTTCTTTCACAGAGAGAG
>PITA01010038.1:0-74130 GCA_004023965.1 Spilogale gracilis
AGAGCACTTTCGTTTTCGGGTATTTGTTTTCAATGGTTCAGCTCTGCGGGCTTCCTCCCCCACTCCCCTGTCTCTGGGGGCAAGCCTCCAGACCCTCCAATTTGTTTCTACCTTTTTGCCGATGTTCTTTGTCTCTCGTGGCGGTCCAGAAGTGGGAAATATCACATTTCAGGCTGGTTTCATGGGTGTTCACGGTGGTATTATAGTGGTTTTTTTGTTGGAATTCAGCTCTCTTCAGGGAACTCCCTGAAATGCGGTCACCTGGCCTTCCGCCATCTTGACCCTTCCATTTTATTTTTTTTTAAAGATTTTATTTGACAAAGAGAGAGGGAACACAAGCAGTGAGAGTGAGAGAGGGAACACAAGCAGTGGGAGTGAGAGAGGGAGAAGCAGGCTTCCCATTGAGCAGGCAGCCCGATGTGGGGTTCAATCCTGGGTCTCCAGGATCACGACCTGAGCTGAAGGCAGTCCCTTAACCAACTGAGCCACCCAGGCGCCCCTATAAGTGTTATTTTAAAAAATAATTCTATAGGGACGCCTGGGTGGTTCCGCTGTTAAGCATCTGCCTTCAGCTCAGGTCATGATTCCAGGCTACTGGGATCCAGTCACATGGAGCCTGCCTCTCCCTCTCCCTCTCCCTCTCCTCATGTTCCTTCTCTGCTGTGTCTCTCTGTCAAATAAATAAAATCTTTAAAAATAAAAATAATTGTATTGAAGTATAATTTACATGCTACAAAATTCACTCATTTTAAGCAATTTTTCCTCTTCTCAGTAAGTCTTACAAAATTTACCCAGCTGTGCAATCATCATAATCATTAGAACATTTTCATCACCCTCTTAAGATTACTTCTGCCCATAGCAGTCATTCCCTGTTTCCACCTTCAGCCCCAGGCAACCACTAATCTCTTTTCTGTCAGATATGCCTTTTCTGCACAATTTATATAAATGGAATTATACAATACACTGCTAATTATACAATGTGCTGGACAGTTTCATTCTAATCTTTGTGTGGATCCCATGTCTTCAGTTCCCTGGGCTTGATACCTGGGATTGAAGAATCGCTGGGTTGTAAGGCAAACTTATGTTTAACTTTTCTCTTTTTTAAGATTGTATTTATTTATTTGACAGAGAAAGAGATCACAAGTAGGCAGAGAGGCAGGCAGGGAGAGAGGAGGAAGCAGGATCCCTGCTGAGCAGAGATCCTGATGCGGGCCTTGATCCCCAGGACCATGAGATCAGGACTTGTGCCTAAGGCAGAGACTTTAAGCCACTGAGCCACCCAGGAGCCCATATGTTTAACTTTTTTTTTTAAAGATTTTATTTATTTGACAGAGAGAAACACAGCCAGAGACGGAACACAAGCACGGGGAGTGAGAGAGGAAGAAGCAGGCTTCCCGCCGAGCAGGGAGCCCGATGTGGGACTCGATGTGGGACTCGATGTGGGACTCGATGTGGGACTCGATGTGGGACTCAATCCAGGGTCTCCGGGATCATGATCTGAGCCGAAGGCAGTCGTCCAACGAACTGAGCCACCCAGGCGCCCCCAAAGAATCTTAAGCAGATTCCAGGCTGAGTGCGGAGCCCAACGTGGGGCTTGATCACACAACCCTGAGATCAGGACCTGAGCTGAAACCAAGAGTCGGGCGCTTAACCAACTGAGCCACCCAGGCACCCATATGTTTAACTTTTTAAGAAATTCCCTATACCATTTTACATTCCCACTAGCAATGGATGAGGATTTCTGTTTCTCCACATCCTCACCAATATTTGTTATTTTATTTTTTTTAGTATAGCCATTCTCCTAGGTATAAAATGGTATCTTATTGTACCTTTAATTTGCATTTCCCTAATGACTAATGTTGCTGAACATCTTTTCATGTGCTCATCTGCCATTCTTGTATCTTTAGTGAGATGTCTATTTTATATCTTTTTTTTTAATTTGGGTTATTTGTACACCTTACTGTTTTGTTTTTTTAAAGATTTTATTTATTTATTGTCAGAGAGAAACACAGCTAGAGAGGGAACACAAGCAGAGGGAGTGAGAGAGGGAGAAGCAGGCTTCCTGCCTAGCAAGAACGGTGATGTGGGGCTGGATCCCAGAACTGCAGGATCATGACCCGAGCCAAAGGCAGATGCTTAATGACTGAGCCACCCAGGCACCCCCATGTATCTTACTGTTGAGTTAAAAGAAGTCATCTGTATTTCGAATACAAGTCCTTTATTACATATATGATTTGCAAATACATCTACCAGTGTGTGGCTTGTCTTTTCATTCTCTTCATGGTGACTTTTAAAGCGAAAAAATGTTTAATTTTGATGAAGTCCATTTTACCCATTTTTTTTAAGATTTTATTTATTTATTTGACAGAGAGAAACACAGCGAGAGAGGGAACACAAGCAGGGGGAGCGAGAGAGGAAGAAGCAGGCCTCCCGCTGAGCAGGGAGCCCGATGTGGGGCTCGATCCCTGGTCTCCAGGATCATGACCTGAGCCAAAAGCAGTCGCTCAACCAACTGAGCCACCCAGGTGCCGCATTTTACCCATTTTTTTTAATGGATTGTGTTTCTGGTATCATGCTTGAGGAATCTTGGCCAAACCCAAAGTTATGAAGATTTCTCCTATGTCTTCTTTTTATAGTTTTGAAAGGTCCATAGTTTTAGTTCTGACAAATGTCATTTTGAACATACTTAGGTCGATTCATAACAAATATAAATAAATGAGATTTGGAAGCCATAATGTATTTGCACTTGCCAAATTGCACTTCATGGAGGTTGAACCAGTGTTTACTCCCAATAACAATAACTGAGACTGCCTTCTACTCCATACTTTTTGAACTTTGTCAATCTGGTAAGTTAAAAATGGCAACTCAGTGTAGTTTTAATTTACATTTTCCTTATTAAAAATGGAAACAAGCGGGGCGCCTGGGTGGCTCAGTTGGTTGAGCAACTGCCTTCGGCTCGGGTCATGATCCCGGAGACCCGGGATCGAGTCCCGCATCGGGCTCCCAGCTCGGCGGGAAGCCTGCTTCTCCCTCTCTCACTCCTCCTGCTTGTGTTCCCTCTCTCGCTATGTTTCTCTCTGTCAAATAAATAAAATCTTTAAAAAAAAAATGGAAACAAGCCATGTGTTTTTCCTTGTCATGATATACAGGCTCATATCTTTTTATCTTTTTCTTAATGACTTGCAACAGCCCTTTACATATGTGGGAAACTAGATCTTTTTTTGTGATATTAGTTGCAGATATTTTTCCAGTGTTGGTATTTGTTCTTTGACTTGATGATGATTGGTTTTCTATGTACATTTTATCTATCTGTATCTAGTAGAATTCACTGGTCTTTTATGGCTTCTAGGTTGTTTTGTATTTAGAAAGGCCTTCCCCAATTTAAGATTATTCTTTCAGGGGCCCCTGGGTGGCTCAGTCAGTTAAGCGTCTGCCTTTGGCTCAGGCCATGATCCCAGAGTCCTTGGATCCAGACCCATTTTGGGCTCCCTGCTCAGTGGGGAGTGCCACTTCCCACTGCCTATTCTCTCTCCCAGATAAAAAATAAAATTATTTTTTTAAAGATTATTATTTTTTAAAAGTTTTTCTATGACTTCCTTTGACATTTTTATGGTTTCATTTTTACATTTAAATGAATGATCCATCTTGAATTAATTATAATATAAAGCCTAACATACTTTCACACCGCAACCCAAACATTCCAGAACTATTTTTTGAATGATCCATCTTGTACCCATTGGCTTTATTTTTTTAAGATTTTATTTATTTATTTGACACAGAGAGAGAGACAGCAAGAGAGGGAACACAAGCAGGGGGAGTGAGAGAGGGAGAAGTAGGCTTCCCGCTGAGCAGGGAACCCAATGAGGGGCTCAATCATAGGACCCTGAGATCACAACCTCAGCCAAAGGCAGGCACTTAATGGTTGAATCACCCAAAGTGCCTAGTGCCCATGAATTTTAAATGGTGTTACCACTCCACTCTCACCAGACTGTAAGTTCCAGGAACGAAAAGACTTGCATATTTTTTTACTAATGTATCTTCAAAAAGTAGTATAATGCTGGAACAAGACAGGCATTCAAAGATTGCACAGTGCTTTCTGTGTGTGTATATGTGTGTGGTGAAATATATATCACATGAAATTTACCGTTTTAAACATTTTAAGTGTACTATTCGGTGGCATTAAGTGCATTCACAATGCTATGCAACCATCACCACCAACCATTTCGGGAACTTTTTTCATCATCTTAACCTCTATACTCATCAAAAAAATAATTCCCCATTCTTCCTTTTCCCCAGCCCCTGGTAACCTCTATTCTACTTTTCTATTCCTATGAATTTGCCTATTCTAGGTACCATATATAAGTGGAATCATACAGTATTTGTCCTTTTGTGTCTGGCTTTTTTCACATAACAATGTTTTCCAGGTTTATCCATGTTGTAGCATGTATTAGAATTTCAGATTTTTAAGGCTAAATAAATACATACATCATTCAATTGTATGTACCACATTTTGTTTATCCATTCATTTCTCAATGCACATTTTGCGTTGTTTCCCCCTTTTGGCTAATATGAATAACGTTGTTATGAACACTGGTGTACAAATACCTGCTTGAGTCCCTGCCTTCAATTCTTTGGGGTGTGTACCCAGAAGCAGAATTGCTGTATCATATCGTAATTCTATGTTTAACTATAACTATGTATAACTATATGAGGAACCACCAAAATTTCCCCAAAGTCCTGCACTATTTTACAATCCCATCAGCAATGCCCAAGGGTTCCTTATTTCTGCTCCTCCTCACCAACACTTATTTTCCAGGTTTTGATAACAGACTTCCTCAAGAATATGAGGTATTATTTCATTACAGTTTTGATGTGCATCTCCATAATGATTAGTGTCATTGAGCATCTTTCCCTGTGCTTATCGGCCATTTGTATATCTTCCTTGGAGGAATATCTATTCAAGTCTGTTGCTCATTTTTGAATCACACTGTGTAGTTTTTTTTGTTGTTGAGTTGTAGAGGTTCTTTATATATTTTGGACGTTAATTCTTTACCAGACATATGAATTTACAAATCTTTTGTCTCATTCTATGAACTGTCATTCCACTTGCACTCTTGCAAAGTATGCTGCTTTCACTGCCTTTGTATACCTCAAAGTAGCCTTGTAGCATGCACGTTGTCACCACTTTGCGGATCAAACTGAAATCCAACGCTAACATATCTTAGCACACTGCCTGAAACCTAATAAGAACTCAAAACTTTGTTATTGTTACTGCTGTTATTCCTGTTGTTGCCTCATAGATAATAATAATCTATGAAGAGTAACAGGAACTGCTTCAAAAAGTGATGACACTGGAAGGAAAAATAGAAAGCAAAAGCCCACAGAGGTTGCCAGCAGCGCCCAGCTTCACCACGTCACAGCCTCCCGCGATACACCAGACTTCAAAAATTGCCTTGTATTTCATCAAGCTCCAAACCAACCACCCGCCGCCTACCCGCCCCGCCGGAGCCTACGACCACTTCCGGCCACTTCCGCTCCGCCCGGCGAGCTAGCGCGTGCGCCGTGGAAGTGTTTGCGCGCCAGTTCTCGGCGCAGAGCGGCACACCCTGTTTCCGGCGACCGGATGAAATTCCTCAAGCCGGGCGCCTGGTCATGATGTAAGTTCCGGTTGCCGTGCCGAGTCGGAAGTGGGAACCCTTCGGCCCGTGGGACTCTAGTCGTGTCGTCGCTGCTGGCCTTTCAGGCTCTGGTAAGAGAGGAAATAGCTTGACGGGACGGGACTGTTGAGTTTGCGATGGGATTTTCTTCTCCTAGTTGAATGCCATTCCAGGTGTCTGCACTCTGGTCTCCAAATTCCTTCTCCTGTGCTTTCCTGACCCTTGACCCTCTCCTTCGTAAACTTCGACCCTGTCTGCTTTGGAACCCTTTACCGTGCCCTAGCTTCTGGCACCTCTCCCCCTTTTTGCCATTCCCCTGCAGGAAAAGGCCAACATACCGGCCTTGCTTTATCTTTGACTTCCTTTCTCTAGAACGCGCGCCCAGTGGGTGGGTTTTCCTTCTTGCCGTGAATCCCTTATGGAACCTGGAGAGATTAAGTGCAAAGCGTAGACAACAAATAGCCACATGCCAAAGAAGAGAAAATTAAGCACGAGTCGCAGCAATGAAACCAGTTGAATACATATGGCAAGATATTGACATTTGTTAAGGCTGGTGATAGCTCACTACTGTCCTGGCACTCTGCTTCGTGCTCCCTCACCAGTAGACCCTAGAAGACACTAAAAAGATTGAGTAACCGCAGCTCAGGAGCTTATATTTGATGGGTCTTCTCTTTAGGATCAGTTTTTCGCTCCCAGAACAAGGACTCATTGTTTTGGTCTCGTATGGTGACCCTCCTGAGTTAAAATGGGACCCAGGAAAAAATGCTGTGGGCTTTTTGGCCTGAGAAGATGCTTCTAGCTTGTAGATGTGTTGTTAGGATCTGTTGCCATTTTAGCCAGACGTGAAAGAATTTTGGGGTGAAACATATAACAATGAAAACATTTTAATTCCTTTTTGGTTTAATTGTCTCACCAGGACAGAGACCTTAAAAAATATGATTTAATAGAGCGTTATTTTGTCAACCCAATTTTATGAAAAGCAATACCAAGTCTGATGTTAAAATATTTATGTGCTCACCTCTTTAAGGGCTGACAATGGTCCTTAGGGATTAGCAGTACTGTTTATAAACAAAAGATTGAATGACAGTGGGGAGTATGAGAGGATTTTGTAGGACTGGAAGTAAATAGCTGTTGTAGATGTAGACCCTTGCAGTGAGTATACCAGAGTAAAATGTGCTTTTAAGTAGGACATATTAAAAAGGAATCAACTCTGGGGCGCCTGGGTGGCTCAGTTGGTTAAGTGTCAGACTTTTTTTTTTTTTAAGATTTTATTTATTTATTTGACAGAGAGAAACACAGCTAGAGAGGGAACACAAGCAGGGGGAGTGAGAGAGGGAGAAGCAGGCCTCCCGCTGAGCAGGGAGCCCAATGCTGGGCTCGATCCTAGGACTCCGGGATCATGACCTGAGCCAAAGGCAGATGCCCAGCGACCGAGCCACCCAGGACCCCTAAGTGTCAGACTTTGCCTCGGGTCATGATCTCTGGGTCCCGGAATGGAGCCCCAGTTGAGGCTCCATGCTCAGGTGAGTCTGCATCTCCTTCTCCCTTTCCCTATCCAACCCTCCCAACCCAGCTCGTGCTCTTCCGCAATATCTCATTCTCTCTCAAATAAATAAACACATACATAAAAGCTTTCTTTTTAAAGTAATCAAATCCAGAAGCCCCTAAGGTGTAATGGTGGTACCATCCCAAAGGCTGACAACAGGATGGTGCTGTATCTGTATATGGCAGTGAAAATAGGAGATTATAAATAATTGGTGACATTGAATATTAAAGCAAACAAAGTGTCAGGCTTCCATTTTATCAGACCTGTTGGAGTGGGTGATATCTAGGTACCGTTACATTTGTGAGACCATTGAACAAACTATACGGACATCTCCGCAAAGTTTCCCATCGTGTGATCATTCTTTTTTCTGTGAAACTTTCTATAAGTGGTTATGCAGTATTGGACTATGAAAGTAGTTTGTTCACAGATTTGAAGTTCATATGAGAAAGGTGAATTTAGTGAGGTAAGCAGAAACTTTTTTGTTTTTCAAAAAAGACACATAGCAAGAGATGACAAAGAGATTTATATCCGTTCTCCATCTGTCACATCCTGAGATACCAAAGAGCCCCAAGTGTCTGGTCCAGAAGCTTGACCTGCTACTGCAGCCCAAGACACATAGGAAAACCCTTACCTTGAATTAGGACCATGGATGCCTTCAAGGAGGTCAGGAGTAAAGATGTAAGATTGAATCATTCTATAAATATTTGTTTGGGATTTTGTGATTGTGCTATATAATTCCAGACACAGAAGAAAAACTAATCAGATATGAAATTGTACTCAAACTGCTTACTGTCTAGCAAGGTAGAAGGTCTACTTTAGGAATATAATATAGAAAGCTATAAATCATATTAATACAGCTAAATGTAATAGGAAGCTAACTTTTTTTTTTTTTAAGATTTATTTATCTTAGGGCACCTCGATGGCTCAGTCAGTTAAGTGGCTGCCTTCAGCTCAGGTTATGATCCCAGGATCCAGGGATCGAGTCCCAGATCAAGCTCCCTGTTTAGCAGAGAGCGTGCTTTTCCCTCTCCCTCTGCTTGCCACTGTGCCTACTTGTGCTGTCTGTCTCTCTGTCAAATAAGTAGATAAAATCTTCAAAAACAAAAAGATTTATTTATTTTCAAGAGTGTGTGTGCACATGCAGCGGAGAGGGGCAGAGGGAGAGAGAGTCTTAGGCAGACTTCAGTTGAGTGTGGAGCCTGGCATGGAGCTCAGTCTCACAACTGTGAGATCATGACCTGAGCTAAAACCTAGCATCAGACACTTAACCGAATGCGCCACCCAGGCACCCCAGCTTCTTTTTATAATGTGACAGTATAATATTGAGAAGGAAGGAAATAATGCCATTTATTATCATAAATCCTGTTTGTCTTGGTAGTCTTGGAGGCTAGCTTTTCATATGTTCTGTATTCCACACTTTCACCTTGCTTCCTTTCTACCTCTGGTAGAGGTGCTGATAATATATCTCCTTCGTATTGTTGTTTGTTTTAATTTATTTGAAAGAGAGAGTAGAGAGAGAGCGAGAGCACACAGGAGGTGGGGAGAGGCAGAGGGAGACAGTGAAGCAGATTCCTTGCTAAGCAGGGAGGCCGATGTAGGCCTCCATCCCAGGATCCTGGGATCATGACCTGACCTGAAGGCAGATGCTAACTGACTGAGCTACCCAGACATCCCCATCTGCTTTGTATTAATCTAAACTCTTTTCAGTTGTGTTTTTTTCTTTAAGATTTTATATATTTAAAAAATTGTCTACACCCAACGTGGGGCTCAGACTTAGAACCCCCACATCAAGGGCACCTGGGTGGCTCAGTAGGTTAAAGCCTCTGCCTTCAGCTCAGGTCATGATGTCAGGGTCCTGGGATTGAGGCCCGCATCGGGCTCTCTGCTCAGCAGGGAGCCTGCTTCCTCTTCTCTCTCTGCCTGCCTCTGATCTCTCTATCGTCAAATAAATAAATAAAATCTTTAAAAAGAAAAAACAAAAAGAACCCCCACATCAGGAATTGCAATACAAATCAAAACCACAGTGAGATACGACCTCACACCAGTCAGAATGACTAGAATTAACAAGTCAGGAAACAATGGATGTTGGTGAGGATGTGGAGGAAGAGGAACCCTTTTACACTGTTGGTGGGAATGCAAAGTGGTGCAGCCACTCTGGAAAACAGTGTGGACATTCCTCAAAAGGTTGAAAATAGAGCTACCCTATGACCCAGCAATTTCACTACTGGGTATTTATGCTAAAGATACAAATGTAGTGATCCGAAGGGGCACGTGCACCCGAATGTTTATGGCAGCAATATTCACAATAGCCAAACTGTGGAAGAACCTAAATGTCCATCAACAGATGAATGGATAAAGAAGATGTGGTGTACACACACACACAGACAATGGAATACTATGCAACCATCAAAAATAATGAAATCCTGCCATTTGCAATGATGTGGATGAAACTGGAGGGTATTATGGTGAGCAAAATAAGTCATTCCAAGAAAGACAATTATCATATGATCTCTCTGATATGAGGAATTTGAGAGGCAGGGCATAGGGTCGTGGGGGTTAGGGAAGGGGAAAAAATGAAACAAGATGGGACGGGAGGGAGACAAACCATAAGAGACTCTTAATCTCAGGAAACAAACAGGGTTGCTAGGGGGGTGGTGGGAAGGGGCATAGGCTTGCTGGGTTATGTAAAAAATAAAAAAATCAATAAAAAATTAAAAAATAAAAGAGTTGCATGCTCTACTGACTGAGTCAGCCAGGCATCCTTTAATTGTGTTTTTAAAAGCCCATTCAGGGCACCTGGGTGGCTCAGTGGGTTAAAGCCTCTGCCTTCGGCTCAGGTCATGATCTCAGGGTCCTGCGATCGAGGCCCACATCAGGCTCTTTGCTCAGCAGGGAACCTGCTTCGTCTCTCTCTCTGCCTGCCTCTCTGCCTACTTGTGATCTCTTTCTTTGTCAAATAAATTTTTAAAAATAAATTAAAAAAAAAAAAAACCATTTGGAGGTGCCTGGGTGGCCCAGTGGTTTAAAGCCTCTGCCTTTGGCTCAGGTCATGATCTCAGGGTCCTGGGATCGAGGCCCACATCAGGCTCTCTGCTCAGCAGGGAACCTGCTTCCTCTCTCTCTCTGCCTGCCTCTCTGCCTATCTGTGATCTATCTCTCTGTCAAATAAATAAATAAAATCTTAAAAAAAAAAATTCGAACTGATTTACACAATGTAGGGAAATCTGTTGGCTTTTTTATAACTGAAAGTCTCCCATCTCAATTCTGTTCCTATATCTTGACTTCGTTTGGGGCTAGACCTCTTCTAGATGTTGGAAAGATGGCGGCGATTCAGGTGTATTTCTTACCCTGCTAACAACCTAAGCAGGAAGAAAGAGTTCCCTTTTCTGTAGGTTCAGCCAAAGGCCTGAAGCTGGTTGTTCATTGATTCTGATAGGCCTTGTTAAGGTCTTGTGCCCACTCCTCAGTCACTTTGGCCAGAGTAGAAAAGATGCATTCTTTTCGGCCAGGCCAGATTCATATGCTCATTCCTGGAGCTAGTGGGTGAGGCCATCTTCTGAACACATGGACTGAGAATGGGATGGATCCCCAAAGCAAAAATGGAGCGTGTCGTGTTGAAAAAAGAGGATGATGTTTCGAAGACAGATAGTAACAAGAGCTCACTATACTTCTTGCATGTCTCTGGACTTCAGGGTACCTTAGGATAGAGGTAGGATGGTGATCACCTAGCAGTGAGACAATTGTTAGTGTCTCTACATGAATTAGGGGTAACAAGCTTATGTAGTGGTTACATGAGGGGGAAGTCCTCTCAAGGATCATTGTGAATTCCAGCACTAAATGTGCTATCTTTATTTTGGGGTTATTAAGCTGAACTAAACTATACATTGCAAAAAATAAAATTCATAGAGCAGCATCTAACAGTTCATTGCCTTGAGCTGTAAAGCCCAGAACAATGCTGAGAGGAGACTAGACAGTGTGCCTAAGTCATTACAGATAATTAGCCATTAGCTTTTATGCAGAAAATATGACAGAGGAGCATGAAGCAAGTGGTGGAGGTGTCTCAGAATTGCCAAGAAGTGTTAGTCTCTCTTCCTCCAAAAAAGAGTAACTTTTCTAACCTGTATTAGCTTTTGTTCATTTGATTCTGTAGGGAGTCTTACATCAGGACATTAAAGGTAGACCCCCCAAAAAATTTTTCCCCTTCCCTTGTATCCCATCCCCACTCTTTTTAAGGCCTCTGTCTTTTTAGCAGTTCAATATCCTTGTGAGCCAAATATTCATATTCTTTGTCTCTTCCCCACCCTTTTCAGTGTTGTATTGCTATGCTTGTGGCCTTAAAAGTTCAGGAAGGGAAGAAAGCTTTCAGGGCACTCCATTCATCCACTCACCCCGTTGTGCCTCTGAGTCCTCTTGGTGCTTGAATGAGGAAATGTAATCAGAAGAGTGCAAATACAGGCTTAGCTCCACTAAATACCTCTGAGGTATATATCTGTTTTGTGTTCCACATTAGGAATTTGTATGTGCCGGCAGTATTCTAGAAAATCAGGGAAGTAGGGTGCCTGGGTGGCTCAGTGGGTTAAAGCCTCTGCCTTCAGCTCAGGTCATGATCCCAGGATCCTGGGATCGAGGCCCACGTCGGGCTCTCTGTTCAGTGGGAAGCCTGCTTCCTCCTCTCTCTCTGCCTGCCTCTCTGCTTACCTGTGATCTCTCGCTCTGTCACATAAATAAAAATAAAATCTTAAAAAAAGAAATCAGGAAAGTAAAGGAAATTAAATCTAGAATTAAGCAAAGACTATTTAGTTTTTAGTAGAAGAAAATCTCAATGTTATAAGCCTTGGAGTAGAGTTAAATTGCCTAGTAAATATTTCAAACCCACAACATGCTGCTGATCAGGTTCCTGTCCTGATTTGCCATTCCATGTCCGATGGAGGCTTACAGTTAGTTTATGTGTAGCTGACGAATTCCTGGCTGCAGTTTTAAGTCCTAGAAGCCTGAATAAGAGCCATCTTATGTTCATGGTAAATGAGAACTAGTCAGCCAGCCTAGAGATTTATGGGAAATATGTAGCTGTTGTCATATTATTTTTCAGTCAGTGCCACATTGTTGTTAGAGTGAGTAGATGAATTCCCTCCCTGACTGCAGTAATTCTTCCTGCTTAGCCTGATTTTAAAGGTATGGCAAATAGAAATGCATCAACAGATAAACGCAGTCCAGCTTGAACATTTGTAAAGCTTTTTCCTTTTAGCCACCCTCAAATCAAGCCAATTTATCCAGTTGGTGGATTCCTAACCATTTTGCCAAAAATGCCTTGAATCTTGAACAGGAATTGGAAGGTCTTACCCAAAGCCTTTTTACATGCATTGTGTTCAAGAAATGGGGAAGGGACTGACTGTGGGTATAATCCCAGCTGTTGTGTGAACTGCCCCTCCGCGTCTGATACCTGTCCTCTTTTCAGCCCCTCCCCCTAGGTCTGCATGGAGGATACTTTAAAGTGAAATGACAGACCAGGAGAATAACAACAACATCTCAAGTAACCCCTTTGCTGCTCTTTTTGGCTCCCTGGCTGATGCCAAGCAGTTTGCAGCCATCCAAAAAGAGCAGCTGAAGCAACAGTCTGGTAAGTAGGGGAGCCAGTAGCAGCAGAGATGACCTAGAATGGGGTCTTCCCAAGTAAAGTCTTCTTAGGGTCCGTAATTGCAGTTGGAATTGACCTGGGGGCACAGGTCGTGTTTTTTGTTCATTTAGGGCATAAATTGGGGTTTTGTTCATTTTCCTTCTTTGTTTTGTTTTCGGGTCCCCCCCCAACCCCACTGTATAAAGAGAGACCAGATAACAGGTGGTTCCGTAGTAACAGATGCTAGTTGTGATCCCAGTGCTGTGGAGCTGTTTATTTTTAAAATCACCTAACGAAAGATATTTCAATAAATCTTTTTAACATGGGAAACTGAGGTTTCCATGGTGTAGAAAGCAGGTTACAGGGGCGCCTGGGTGGCTTAGATGTTAAGCGTCTGCCTTCGACTCAGGTCATGATCCCAGAGTCCCGGTATCGAGCCCCGCATCAGGCTCCCTGCTCGGCAGGAAACCTACTTCTCCCTCTCTCACTCCCTCTGCTTGTGTTCCCTCTCTAGCTGTGTTTCTCTCTGTCAAATAAATAAATAAAATATTTTTTTAAAAAAGAAAGGGAAGAAGTAGGTTACATGAGCTGTAGAAAACAGATGTGTGGTGGCACCTGGGTGGCTCAGTTGGTTAAGCGACTGCTTTCAGCTCAGGTCATGATCCCAGAGACCCGGGATCGAGCCCCACATCGGGCTGCCTGCTTGGCGGGAAGCCTGCTTCTCCCTCTCTCACTCCCCCTGCTTGTGTTCCCTCTCTGGCTGTGTTTCCTCTCTGTCAAATAAATAAATAAAATATTAAAAAAAAAAAAAACCAGATGTGTAAAAGGAAGACTTATAAAAGCTTTTTGGCTTTTTGGGAGACAAATAAATGAAATTTGTTCTTGTGCCCTGTGTTTCAGATCCCAAGCAAAATGCCTCTTCCATTCCATAGAGTGACCTCTTTCTAGCATAATGCTGTTAGAACAGACTTCTGAGAAAATCGGATCCTTTACCCTAATGTGAAAAAAAATCAGAATAATATCTCACTAGTCAGAGAAAAGGTTTTCCTCATCTAGGACCAAAATTAAGATCAGGTCTTACTTCCTCCTGTGAGAAGACATATAGCCTAGAAGAATTAGATGATGTTTTTCAAATTTATTAGTCTTCTGGGAGTAGTAGCAATCTTTCAAGCTGGAAATCACTCCCCTTCTCCCTCCAAAGAGAATAATAGTATATTTTGGAAAGGAGAAATGTTTATATTTTCCCTTTATTTTGTTTATGTCAAAAGTGTTTGTATACATAGCTGAGTTGTAACCTTGCTGTCTGTTCAGGCCCAAATAAAAAGGAGGTAAGAGCAAAACAGATGAGTTGTGGACAGGGTGGTGATGAAGCAAGGGGGAGTATATGTAACACTGACTTTCTACCATGATAGAAGGAGGCGGCTCTAGGTCTCAGTCTGAAATCTCTTCCAGATTCTTGAATCAGGAGATTGTGGGAGGAAGAGGGAGGTGAGGAGTAGGAATGTAAGAAAATGGGAAAACATGGTTTATGAGTATGTGGTTGGGGGAAATTTTACAACATAGGTTCTTAGCGCCTATGGCTCTCGGGGTTCAGCAGAGAACTTATATAGGAGTAGAATGACAGATGCTTGTCCTTCTGGCTGTCAGACTTCAGGCTGGCTTGAATCGAGAGCGTTGCAGGCACTGAGCCGGGGGACAAATCAGGTACATGCATTCCTGTTACTATTTTGGCTTCTCCTCGTTTTAGTTTGTTTACACTGAGTTTAGCATGCCACCAGGTCTAACCTGTTTTCCACCAGCAGTTAGAACTCTGCCAAAACCTTTGGCCTCCTATATTGAGCTTCACATTGACTAAACTCACCACACTAAAGCAACTCTTAACCGCCAAGAGTTTTGCCTGGCCTTTCAGAATAATCACCGTCAGTAGAGAGAAGCAGAGGCAGACTCACATGGGTTTTAGTGAACAACACCACGTTTATACTCCTTCAGCATCAGTTCCATTCCGAGAGGCAGCTCTGTTTGCTGACAACCAGAAGGACAAGCATTCTGTCACCGCTACTCCTAGATGGTTAAGTTCTCCTCTGAACCCCAAGAGCAACAGGAACTAAGCCTCTGTGTAGCAAAATTTCCCTTAGCAGCAGACTCATAAATCATATTTTCCCATTTCCTTATAATTCCTATTCCTCATTCCCCTTTTCCTCCTACAATCTCCTAAGGCAAGGTTGCTTTTTAAAAAAGTAAAGGGGTCCAATAAAAAAAAAAGTAATAAATTAGAGGGGAGAAGATTCAGATAAGCAGTTTATATGCAATAATCAAACGATTTTAAAAATCCAGCCTTAGTAATAATTGGAGCACTGCCCATTAAAACAACAGTTAGATTTTTACTTAGGAAATTTGGGAGGATTCTCTCATAGACTGCTGAGGGGCTTGTAAATGAGAGCAGTCTTTCTGAGGATAATTTGGTAATATATGTTAACTTTTAAATGTGCAAGCTCTTTAATTCAGCAATTCTGCTTCTGCATATTTACCTTACAGAAATACTCATACAGGTGCACAAAAAGAGTACTAGTTGGTGCAGTAGTGTTTGAAATCATGAAAAATTGGAAACAGCCCAAATGTTCATCAATTGAGAAGTAGCTACACAAGTCAGAGTGTGTGCATACAATGCACTACAGTGCAGCTAATACAGAGAATGAGGTAGGCCTATAAATGACCTAACAGAGAAAGATGTTGGTGATTAAGTTTGAAAAGCAAGCTGAAAGCAGTATATATAGTATGAGCCCTCTTTTTTTTTTTTTTTTTAACTGAAAATCCTAGCAATAAACATTAGCACCAGAATAGAGGGAAAAAATCTGGAACAGTTTGCTAACTTACGTGGTTGTCCATAGAAAACTGGTTCAGAGGGGACTTTTTACGTTATGTTTTCCTATACAGTCTGGGATTATTCAAATGTATATGTTCTTCAAAATCAGGAAAAAGCCATATATTTAAAGTACTCCGGGCGCCTGGGTGGCTCAGTGGGTTAAAACCTCTGCCTCCAACTCAGGTCATGATCTCAGGGTCCTGGGATCGAGGCCCGCTTCAGGCTCTCTGCTCAGCAGGGGGCCTGCTTCCTCTTCTCTCTCTGCCTGCCTCTCTGCCTACTTGTGATCTCTCTCTCTGTGTCAAATAAATAAATAATAAAATCTAAAAAAAAAAAAGTAGTCCAGAGTCCCGGGATCGAGCCCCGCATCGGGCTCCCTGCTCGGCGGGAAGCTTGCTTCTCCCTCTCTCACTCCCCTTGCTTGTGTTCCCTCTCTCGCTGTGTTTCTCTGTCAAATAAATAAAATCTTAAAAAAAAAAAAAAAAAGTAGTTACTAAGACATATTGATCTATTATAGGTAATTCTCTGTTCACTAAGATTCTGTAGGGAACATAATGTTGCTATTTTTTTTTTTTTAAGATTTTATTTATTTGACAGAGAGAAACACAGCCAGAGAGGGAACACAAGCAGGGGGAGTGAGATAGGGAGAAGCAGGCTTCCCGCCAAGCGGGGAGCCTGATGTGGGACTCGATCCCGGGTCTCCGGGATCATGACCTGAGCCGAAGGCAGTTGCTTAACCAACTGAGCCTCCCAGGCGCCCCATAATGTTGCTATTTTTTATAATACGGAGTGTAATTAATTATGAGTAGAAAGAATAAAATTTTTGATTTGTAAAATGTAGTAGGATTTACAGCCATGATTTCAGAATCTCTACTCAAGATGTTGCTAAATACAACTCAGTAGCAAAAAAAACCCCCACAAATAATCCAATTTAAAAATGGGCAAAGGATCTGTATAGACATTTTTCCAGAAAAGACATGCAAGTGGCAAACAAGTATATGGAAGGGTGCTCAACATCACTCATCATCAAAGAAATGCAAATCAAAACCACAATGAGATATCACCTCATACCTGTTAGAGTGGCTGCTATCAAAAAGACAAGAAATAACAAGGATGGGCGCCTGGGTGGCTCAGTGGGTTAAAGCCTCTGAGGTCATGATCTCAGGGTCCTGGGATGAGGCCCATATCTGGCTCTCTGCTCAGCAGGGAGCCTGCTTCCTCCTCTCTCTCTCTCTGCCTGCCTCTCTGCCTACTTGTCATCTCTCTCTCTGTCAAATAAATAAAATCTTTAAAAAAAAATAAATAACAAGGATGAGGATGTGGAGAAAGGGAACCCTGGTGCACTGTTGGTGGGAATATTAATTGGTGCAGCCACTATGGAAACATTATAGAGGTACTTCAAAAAATTAAAAATAGAACTACCTACCATATAATCCAGCAATACCACTTCTGGGTATTTACTCAAAGAAAACAAAAACACTAACTTGAAAAGATCTATGCACCCCTGTGTTTGTTGCAGCATTGTTTATCATAGCCAAGACTTGGAAACAACCTGTGTCTGTTGATGGATGAATGGATGAAGAAAATGTGATATACACATATATACACACATACACACACAGTGGAGTATAATTGTCATTTGCAACAACATGGATGGACCTGTGTGAAATGAAATAGGTCAGACAGAAAAACACAAATGTTCTCAGCTGTAGGTAGTATCTAAAAAAAAGAGGAAAGAAAGAAAGCTCACAGATACAGAGAACAGGTTGGTGGTTGCCCAGGATGGGGTAGGTACAGGGGATCAAAAGGACCAAACTTCAGTTATAAAATAAATAAGCCATAGGGATATAATGAATAGCATAGTGACTATAGTTAATAATAGTGTATTGCATATTTGAAAGCTATTAAGTAGATCTTAAAAGTTCTCTTCACAAGAGAAAACAATATTTATAACTATATGGTGACAGATGTTAGCTAGAATTATTGTGTTGACCATTTTGCAATATATACAAGTATCAAATCATTATGTTGTATACCTGAAACTAATATGAATGTTATGTCATTTTTTAAATGTTATACATCAGTTGTTGTTTTTTTAAGATGTTGCCTGACTTGAGATGTTTACTAATTAGTTAATTAACTTGTTTTCCATCCAGAATTATCTTTCTCTTGATAACATTTATCATTTTTGATAGTATACTTGGTTCTCTTAAAGAAAGGGGTTTAACTGTTAATGGCTTACATTTTCTGGCAGATGAACTCCCAGCTAGCCCAGATGACTCGGATAATAGTGTGTCAGAAAGCCTGGATGAATTTGATTACTCTGTGGCTGAGATTAGCCGCTCCTTCCGTTCACAGCAGGAAATATGTGAACAACTCAACATCAATCACATGATCCAAAGGATCTTCCTCATTACTCTGGACAACAGTGAGTTGCAGACTTGGAGCCAGTCTATTCATTACTCCCTTCCTGCTTGGGCTAGGAACTTGTTCTTAGAAACTTATTGTATCTAATGGTTAAACAGACCCACTGTATTCCTTAGAACACAGGTTTGATAGTTCAGTGAAGCTTTCAATGTGACCTAAAAATATTTAGACACAGGTACAGCTTTCATTACCATTCTGGTACAGACTGGACCATGGAGCTCCTTGCCTTTTCCACCTTAAAAGGAAAATGCGAGTGGTAGCCAAACCCTTTTTCGTTTCAGAGGTGACCTAAACATTTAGACAGAACGAACCCCCACGAGGTGTGAGATAGTGTTTTCCCCCTACATCCTATCTGTAGTTGAACCTTGAAGTAGGTACTGCTAATGTCTGGGATTCACGATGTTAGGTTTATAATAAAACCCGACATGCTCTTTGACTCTTTGAAAAGATTTAAGTCTTTAGATACTGCTTTATGTGAGATTATCCTGATACTACCTGAGTCAGACTTGGAGTTCAAGAGATATGCTGTCAAGATCAGTTGTCTTTGTACAGAAGCATTATCCTTAACCTACCAGATTAAAACCATTTCCCAGGTGACCCCAGCTTGAAAAGTGGGAATGGCATTCCCAGCCGTTGTGTGTATTTGGAAGAAATGGCAGTAGACCTGGAAGATCAAGACTGGCTTGATATGAACAATGTGGAGCAGGTACCATTTCTGATGTTCTTTTTGAATGCCTTCAGCACAGACTAGCCATGCAGCTGAGCTCTGCTCACGTTCTCCAGCCATGACTTTGCTTATGTGACTCCATCTCTTAACATTTTTAACATTGTCTGTGGTATTCTTTGGGGAAACTTCTCATTTACCGTGGCCACATATCTGAATTCCTGGAGTGACCTATCTGTGCCTCTCAGATGGCAGTTGTCACCTTCTGTCACATTTTTTACATACCTATCATCTCCCCTATCAGACCCTTTAGTTCTCGAGGGCTTTTGAGGGCAAAGCCCGTGTCGTTATATCTTTCCCAAAATCAAAACAGTGTGTTTTACCTTATAAGTGGCTAATTAATATTAAAGGAATAAAACTTTAGTGGGACAGACACTTGACAACTTGTAGTTTAACTTTATATATTTAAATTATCTCTATATAATTCTGCGTACCAGCAGTCACACAGAGGAGTAAATTTCATGGATAAGTTTAGTCACTGATTCACCACACCATTCAACAAATATTGTTTTAATGCTTACTCTATGCTAGGGCTATACTAGACTCTTGAACTCTATTTGGGATAACTGTACAGGTGACCCTTGAATAACATGGGGGTTAGGGGCAGTCAAAAATCTGCACATAACTTGTGACTCTCCAGAAACTAATAGCCTGCTGTTGACAGGAAGCCTTATGGATAACAAACAATAAAGTCAGCTAGGGAAAAGAAAATGTTATAAAGAAAATCAGAAGAGAGAAAATAATTTACAGTGCTGTTCTGTATTTACTGAAAAAAATCCACGTCAAGCCCATATAGTTCAAGGATCAATGCATATACAGTTATATTTGTATACCTAATATTTTCTAGAGTGGAAGGGGGCATCCTATATTCTCCCTTCACTCTACATCCTGTGGCTCTCACAGTAGCCTGTGTCAAAATGACCTACATCTTGATATCCTAAGATAAAGTTTGCAGTGGTTTAGTGTTTTATTTGTCTGCTTTTCTTAAAGGCTGTCTTCGCTCGCTTGCTACTTCAGGACCCAGGCAACCACTTGATTAACATGACTTCTTCTACAACATTGAATCTCTCTGCTGATCGAGATGCAGGGGAGAGGCACATTTTTCGCTACCTTTATTCCTGCTTCCAAAGAGCTAAGGAAGAGGTAAAGGAATAATCCCCATCAAGAACTACATGGTACTCTTGGGTTTGACTTGAACATGTAAGCCAAAGAGTTGGATGAGTGTCTTTTTTTTTTTTTTTTTTTAAAGATTTTATTTATTTATTTGACAGAGAGAAACATAGCGAGAGAGGGAACACAAGCAGGGGGAGTGAGAGAGGGAGAAGCAGGCTTCCCGCCGAGCAGGGAGCCCGATGTGGGGCTTGATCCCAGGTCTCCGGGATCATGACCTGAGCTGAAGGCAGTTGCTTAACCAAATGAGCCACCCAGGCACCCTGGATGAGTGTCTTTTGAGTGTCTTTTATTTCAGTTTATATACATTATAATGTATCAAGAACTAGATATGAGAAGCACTATGAGTAGTCAAAAATTTTCATTTATACTTCTGTGGCTTGGGGTCTACCCCTTTCCCTAGTTAACCAGGGCATCTTGTTCTCCTACAAACCTTAAAAAGTCATACTCTTTAAAAAGGTCAGGAGAGAGTGCCTGGGTTGCTCAGTGGGTTAAGCCTCTGCCTTCGGCTCAGGTCATGATCTCAGGGTCCTGTGATCGAGGACGGAATTGGGCTCTCTGCTCAGCAGTGGGCCTGCTTCCTCCTCTTCATCTGCCTGCCTCTCTGCCTACTTGTGATCTCTCTTTCTGTCAAATAAATAAATAAAAATCTTAAAAAAAAAAAGAAAAAAGGTCGGGGGGGGGAAGAGTGTGATAAACTCATTTCCACTGAGGTGTAAATAACAGAGTGAGTTAAGCTTGGTCACTTCTGGGATTAGAATTCTAGCAGGTGGGTGATTCTTTATACCAAAGAATGAACTCTTAGGAATTTTCGAGCATCCACAGGACAGCAGTACTGTTGGGGTTACATTGTCTTTTTCACTCTGTTGGCTGTGTCCATGCTTGTCCAGGTCATAGAGCTAGACTCTCCCCTCTCCATTCTATTTCCAGATTACCAAAGTTCCAGAGAACCTGCTCCCCTTTGCAGTGCAGTGCAGGAACCTCACTGTGTCCAATACCCGAACAGTCCTCCTCACCCCAGAGATCTACGTAGACCAGAACATTCATGAGCAACTGGTAGATTTGATGTTGGAAGCCATCCAAGGAGCCCGTGAGTACATAAGCAATATCTCTGAGTTTCTACATTTTGATTTCCAAATTTATAATTCCTTTAATTGCATTAGAAAGCCTCAGAGCCACTATGGTTCCAGAAGTATAAATTAAGGAAAAGAGCTCATATCATGACCTTCAGGGTTGGATACCAGTAGAATTATCAGAAGTGTGAGAAGAGTAGAGAGCCTGTGTGTAAAAGCATGTAAAAATCTCTATGGGCTTCTTTTCCTCTCATTTGTCATTTGTTAGATTTTGAAGATGTAACTGAGTTTCTTGAAGAGGTCATTGAAGCCTTGATACTGGATGAGGAAGTTCGTACATTTCCAGAAGTCATGATTCCAGTGTTTGATATTTTATTGAGCCGAGTAAAAGATCTAGAACTCTGTCAGATCCTGTTTTATGCATATCTGGATATTCTTCTCTATTTCACTAGGCAGAAGGATATGGCAAAGGTAGGTTGGAAAGTGGTATATATTCATTTGAGCTGGAGAGTTAATACTTTATGGGTCCCTGTCCAAGGGCACTCTAATGTTGAATAAAAGAAATACACATTGGTTGTTGTATAGACTTAATTCTTTGAGACCCTTTCACCCCACCACCTTTTATCTCCTTGTACAGACAAATAAGTAGGACTTGTTTTCTCCTATAGGTTTTTGTAGAGTACATTCAGCCCAAGGACCCTAGTAATGGGCAGATGTACCAGAAGACCTTGCTGGGAGTAATTCTGAATATCTCCTGCTTATTAAAGACTCCAGGTGTAGTAGAAAATCATGGCTACTTCCTGAATCCATCTCGTTCCAGTCCCCAGGAGATCAAAGTGCAAGAGGCCAA
Source organism: Spilogale gracilis (assembly GCA_004023965.1). NCBI lineage: Eukaryota > Metazoa > Chordata > Mammalia > Carnivora > Mephitidae > Spilogale > Spilogale gracilis. The sequence goes on from PITA01010038.1 coordinate 21,925, forward strand.
CATCCATCAGGTGGAACTGTTTACCACTGTCTCCCAGCCCCCTAATCTTAGATGAAGTCGAGTTTTCTCGGGAAGCAGATGCAGATAAGGCTGCTTGATCCTCTTTGGGGAAGCAGATTGATCTGTTTGACTTTCTGCTGTAATCACATAAAGAAATTGACCTCTTTTCAGCCCAGGCTGAGAGCAGAGGAGAAGCCCGTGCACACTTTAAGAGTAAGCTCTCTGCCCTCTGCTGTGGCCCAGCCACTTCCCCTCAGCCCTCACTGTTGACACCAAGCTGTCTCTTACAAACTGGGCTCCTAAAATCTTCCAGCTGAACTCCAGCTTATAAACCAAAATTTTTTCCTTTCCTTCCTTCCATTTATGTCCTCTCCATTTGGGCTTTTTAGTGTAAATTCTAGGAGAGGTCTGGCCAACATGAGGCAGTAAACAGTAGAATTGGGGATTTAGACCTATTTAGGTAGGAATTGGCAACTTACTGCAGCAGCCAGATCCGGCTTGCCACCTGTTTTGCTAAATAGTTATGTTGAACACAGCCATGCCCATTCATACACATTTCATTTCATGTCGCGGTGGTAGAGTTGAATAGTTGCCACAGTCAGCGTATAGCTTGCAAAAAAGCCAAAAGTATTTATCATCTGGCCTTTCATGGGCAAAAATTTACTGACCCCTGCTCTAAAGCTATGTAAGTGCTATCTGCAGTTTGGTAGCTCATCAGGGAATCTCTCATAAGTGTCCAGATTTTTTTTTTTTTTAATCAGAACTAGGGTATAAAACACAAGGAATGTGACCGAAAAGATTAGGATTAGGATATTTTTGGAAATCGCCAGTGGCTAAGGTTTGGGAGTAACAAATATGAGGATTGTGAAACTGGAATGTTCTGTGGTTGTGTTTTCTGGTTAAACAGTTCATGGCTCAGTTCCATGAAAAGATCTACCAGATGCTGAAGAACTTACTCCAGCTCTCTCCAGAAACCAAACACTGTATCTTGTCCTGGCTTGGAAACTGTTTGCATGCAAACGCAGGCCGCACCAAAATTTGGGCCAATCAGATGCCAGAAATCTTCTTCCAAATGTATGCCTCGGATGCCTTCTTTCTGAATCTGGGTGCTGCTCTCCTGAAGCTATGCCAGCCGTTTTGCAAACCCAGATCCTCTCGGCTCCTCACCTTTAACCCCACTTACTGTGCCCTGAAGGAGTTGAATGATGAAGAACGAAAAATCAAAAATGTGCACATGAGAGGTAGGAGGGAGCTGGGCTTCTCAAGATGATGTGCATGTGTGCATGCGCGTGTGAGTGTGTGTGTTTAACATGTAAGGCATTCACTTTTATCCTTTTTCACAAAGGTACTTCTTTCTCAAGACGAGGCAAAAAGAAAAACTAGTATAAATTTTAAAAAGACATCTAAAAAAAACTGGTAGCTTTTAGATGTGCTTTTGTGAGATCTTTCTGAATTTAGCAGCCTTTGGGTATTGATTGATTCTTTCTTAAATAGGGCGCCTGGGTGGCTCAGTTGGTTAAGTGACTGCCTTCGGCTCAGGTCATGATCCCGGAGACCTGGGATCGAGTCCCACATCAGGCTCCCTGCTCGGCGGGAGGCCTGCTTCTCCCTCTCTCACTCCCCTTGCTTGTGTGAGAAGTTCAGTGGGAGCACTACCTGGGAAAGGAGTATGGGAATTGGCAGGAAATGAGTCAAGGGAGGGAGAATATTTGTGGCCAGTTTGGAGAAAACTCAAAACAATGCAGAGAAGTAAAAAGAAGAAAATAAGAAAAAGAAAATAAAATGAATCACTCTTTAAAAAAAAAAGTTTAAGAATTCTTCTTAATTTTGGTGTATTTCTTCTCAGTTTTATGACTCTTCTAACCTAAAAGCACTACATAGTCAAAAGGAAATAAATCTGGAAAAGCACAAATAGATAAGATGATCCACTATTTTTTCACTTGACACTATCTATAGTGTTTTCTACATTTGTTTTTTAAAATAAATTACAGGGGTGCCTGGGTGGCTCAGCAGTTAAGCCTCTGCCTTCAGCTCAGGTCATGATCCCGGAGTCCCAGGATCAAGCCCCACACCAGGCTGCCTGCTCGGCAGGAAGCCTGCTTCTCCCTCTCTCAGTCCCTCTGCTTGTGTTCCCTCTCTGGCTGTGTTTCTCTCTGTCAAATAAATAAAAATCTTTAAAAAAAAAAAAAAGAAAGAAAAGCTGTCGGTAGCAGTATAGAAGTTAAGCTAGAATATAAGGGAACACTGGAGACCAGGACAGAAGTCTGTGGCGAGTCCCTTACTGTTCCTTTTACCCTCTTTGAGGTTTGGACAAAGAGACTTGTTTGATCCCAGCTGTGCAGGAGCCAAAGTTCCCCCAGAACTACAACCTTGTGACGGAGAACCTTGTCCTGACCGAGTACACCTTGTACTTGGGATTTCACAGGTAACTGCTCTGATGTCATTCAAAAAGAACTGTTTCGTGGGGTTAAGAATCAGAAGGTTCAAAGTGAGTCTCCCTTTATTCTGAAGGCTCTTGTTAGGATCTAATAGGAACAGGGTTTTGTATGCACTTAATCGTGTTTATGTGAATTGCCTTTGTCCAGATAACTTTAATATGTATTTTATTTTTGGGCACCTGGGTGGCTCAGTGGGTTAAAGCCTCTCTGCCTTCGGCTCAGGTCATGATCTCGGGGTCCTGGGATCGAGGCCTGCATCGGACTCTGCTTGGCAGGGAGCCTGCTTCCTCCTCTCTCTGCCTGCCTCTCTGCCTTATTGTGATCTCTCTCTCTCTCTGTCAAATAAATAAACAAAATCTTTTAAAAAAATTAAAAAAAAATTTTTTTTCATTTTTGACCTGCTACTTAAAACTAAAGTTAAAACTTTAAAACTTCTGGGGCGCCTGGGTGGCTCAGTTGGTTGAGCGACAGCCTTCGGCTCAGGTCATGATCCTGGAGACCCGGGATCGAGCCTCGCATTGGGCTGCCTGCTCGGTGGGAAGCCTGCTTCTCCCTCTCTCCCCTTGCTCGTGTTCCCTCTTTCACTGTGTTTCTCTCTGTCAAATAAATAAATAAAATCTTAAAAAAAAAAAAAAAAAAAACTTTAAAACTTCTTAAAACTAAAGATACTAGTATTTTTGTCTGAACACACCAATGTTTTTAAGATTTACTTCTTAAACAAAAAAATTTACTTTATTTTAGAGAGAGCAGGAGAAGGGAGGGGTGGGGGAGAGAGGAAGAAACCTCAAGCAGACTCCCTGCTAAGCGCAATACCTGACTCGGGGCTCAATCCCACAACCATGAGATCATGACTAGAGCTGAAATCAAGAGTTGGACTTGGGGCTCCTGGGTGGCTCAGTTGTTAAGCATTTGCCTTCAGCTCAGGTCATGATCCTGGAGTCCCGGGATCAAGCCCCATATCGGGCTCCCTGCTCGGCGAGGGGCCTGCTTCTCCTTCTCTCCCTCCCCCTACTTATGTTCCCTCACTAGACATTGTCTACAGGGCCAAAGAAGATGACTCTGGACTGTATCCATAGACAGCTATCCGTAAAATTGAATTATGGGGCTTCCTTTCATTAGAGAACATTTGGCTCACCCTTTGTGAAAAATAATGTAATTTTATATTGAACACCCGAGGACTGGAAGCTATTTCTTAGGTTGCGTCTCTGGTGGCTACTAGTTTATATGTGGTCATCCTTCTTCTCCAGCTTTTATTCTCAACTAACCACAGAAAGAATGTCCCTGTAACACATGCAAGTACAGTCACTGCAACTGTGCAGTGTCAAACTATCCTGCTGGGCTCTCTTTGTACTTTGTCTAATCGCTATTTATTTTACATGGTAACAGCCCAGTCTACACCCTGCTCAAGCAAGCTACTGTTCTTGGATGGTGCGTTTCAGCTGAAGGCTGCTGTTTGTATTTAATGTCCTTTATGTCAAATACTTGGTAACATTTTCCCGGTTCTGTGACCCCTGCCCCTGTCCTGTCAGTAAGTTCTGTGAGTGCCTTCTGTGTCACCCCAGTTGCAGCTCCCTATAGCCTGAAAGAGAATACTAGAATAAATAAAGGAGGGTTGGTTTTTCTGGAACGATCTGTACTCAACTCTCCTATATGAACCTCGTGACCCAGTCTCTTCTGCTTTCTTGGGGCAGGCTGCATGATCAGATGGTTAAAATCAACCAAAATCTGCATCGGCTGCAGGTTGCCTGGCGGGATGCTCAGCAAAGTTCTAGCCCTGCTGCTGACAGCCTTCGTGAGCAGTTTGAACGACTGATGACTATCTATCTTTCTACCAAGACTGCCATGACGGAGCCCCAGATGCTGCAGAACTGTCTCAACTTGCAGGTGTCCATGGCTGTTCTACTTGTTCAACTGGCCATAGGCAATGAGGGCTCACAGCCAATCGAGCTAACTTTTCCTCTGCCAGATGGCTATAGCTCTTTGGCTTATGTGCCAGGTAAGCAGGCTCTTCCTTGGGACCCGCCTATTTATAGCTAGCTAAGTTTAACCAGGTCACTTTGGAAGTTTAATCTTCAAAGTACCCTTCCTTAATGATGATTCAACTGTTTTTGGAGAAAAAACTCGAATTTATAGATAATATCTACTGGTCAGAGTATGAGGGAACCAACAAGCCTTTTCCCCAGCCTTGTGTGCCCACTTCTCTGTGTTATCAGAAAGTAGTCTTCAAAGGATTAAGTGCAGCCGGGTTTTCAGAGCTGTTAGTTTTAGCATTAATGTTGTTTTCATTGTTCAGCTTCTAAATTTATCTGTCCAGCTCTGCCTGTGCTCTCCTTAAGGGGGAGAAAAACTATCATCTCCTGTTAAGGAGATTACGTATGTAGATTTGTCGGTGAGGAGTTGGCAAATACTATCCCTCAAAATCACGTTATACATTCTCTATTACTGTATTAGTCATCTATTGCTAAATAACAGTTCATCCAAAAACGTAGCACCTTAAAACAAATGTTGTCTCACGGTTTCTATGGGTCAGGAATCCAGGAGCGGCTTGGCTACATGGGTCTCTTGTGTGGTTGCAGCCGAGCTGTCAGTCAGGGCCACAGGAATCTGCGGGCTCGACCAGAACTAGAGGATCTGCTTACAAGCCAGGTCATGTGGTTGTTGGCACACTTCAGTTGTTTACTGGCCTCTTTTCCAGGTCACACAGATCTCTCCCTAGTACTCTTTGTGATATGGCAGCTGGCTTCCTTGAGAGCAAGTGACCAAAATGGAAGCGATAGGCTTTTACAGCCTCACCATGGAAATGATGTTCTGTATCCCGCTACCCTGGAAGAGTGTAGGGAGGGACACACAAGGACATGAAACCAGGAAGCAAAGACAATTGGAGGGACCATCCTGGAGACTGATGACCAGAGTCATCTAACGTATTCATCTTTGTAGAAGATTTATCCACCTAAAGGGTTATTTAATGCACAGTTAATCTCGAGTGTGAAAAGAATATATATCAGTGTACCTTCTTAAGTTGCACCTGTGTGTGAACAGTATTTTGTGTCTCTGCCATTTTCATATTTTCTTGGATAGAATAAAAATTGACTTACCTTTAAAGAAGAGTCTACATTTTATGAATTTGTCACCATTCCTAGTACCTATGAGACATTTGGGATTTTCTAACCTTCCTTAGGTTGAGCAAAACAGAGGAGTTTCTATACTGCTGAGTACAGAAAGTCAGATGTTTCACTAATTACAGTGAATGTTTTCTTTTTCAGAATTTTTTGCAGATAACTTGGGTGATTTCCTCATTTTTCTCCGCCGCTTTGCGGATGACATCTTGGAGACTTCAGCTGACTCCCTAGAACATGTTCTTCACTTTATCACGATTTTCACCGGAAGCATAGAAAGGTGAGGTGTTGGAAGCTTGGCTCAGACACCAAGTAGAGGTGCAGAGCATTCAGAAGACTTCTAGACCAAACAACACACAAGCCTGAACTATAAGGGCTCGCCTTCAGAAGTTGGGTTAACACTAATGAATCACCTGACCGTGCTTATGGGTAGCCGGATGTCCTGTCTTTAGAGGCATAACAAGCCAAGAGCTTTGCCCACAAAGAATCTGAACCTGCTTTTGGAAAACCCAATGGGAAGTCTACTGCAAGTGGCAGAAACCTTATCAGTGGCAGCCAGTTCCGATGGTCTAACAATTGTATGGTCACAGAGTTTACCCTTAACGTTCTGGGTTGCACTAGTAAATGCTTTCTAATCTCATCTTCTCATTGAGAGCTTCTACTCATCTTTCTCAGAGATGCCCACTGACCTATAGAGTTGCTTCTCTGGTGTTTTTGGTGTCTAGGCCAAAGGAAACCATGTGTGCATGAGGAAAGATTTGCTGCACAAATGGAATGATGCACAGTGCCCTGAGCCGTGTGAGAAGTAGGTTCCCTGAGCTGACCAGACCCACTGAGAAATCATGAGTCAACTAGTATTTATTAGGCACACGTGGTGTGTAGCATCAGTAATATAGAAGAACTGCGGCCTGATCCTGGCCCTCAGGAAGCTTAGAAAGGCAAGTTTATCCTCAATGAAACGGTCAGGGAATGTAAGCAGTAAACAGTGAATTATTGTAGAAAAGTAAACAGAATGGCTAAGCATTAAAGAGAAACTTGAATACTCACCCCGTCACACTCGGCAAGCTGTGATCTCAAAAGTTGAATGAGGTCGTACCCTGCACTGTCCTCTAGAACTTGACAGCCTAGACATGATAGAATCCTGTTTTCTCTTCCAACAGTGGTATAGGGTGTTTTGGCTCCTCATGTGGAGAAAATGGTCATGAATTTGAGAGTTCAGTTTTCTCCCTGCTCAGCTTGCTTTCTGTCCTTTGTGCAGGATGAAGAATCCCCACCTAAGAGCCAAACTGGCTGAGGTATTGGAAGCAGTGATGCCCCACCTGGACCAGACCCCAAATCCCTTGGTATCCAGTGTGTTCCATCGGAAACGTGTGTTCTGCAACTTTCCCTATGCATCCCACCTTGCAGAAGCTCTAATCAAGGTCTTTGTGGACATTGAGTTTACAGGTAAAGCAGTCCAGGACTGAGAAACAGATACTAGTGGAGTTCCTCTAGCTTGATCAGTATTTAATGTCAGAAAAATATCATCAGCCATCATTTATTGAATATTTGCTATGTGCCAGCCTTGATGCTAAATGCTTTTCTTAACACTGTTTCATTAATTTGTCACCATCTGGCAAGTTTTACTGCATTATCCCTGTTGTATGTATAAGGACATGAATGCTTGAAAAGGTAATTTGTCTGTGTACATAAACTAAGTGGTAGAATCACATTGATTCTGTCTCACCTCAAAAAGAAAAACGAGGGGCGCCTGGGTGGCTCAGTTGGTTAAGCAACTGCCTTCGGCTCAGGTCATGATCCCGGAGACCCGGGATCGAGTCCCACATCGGGCTCCCTGCTCGGTGGGAAGCCTGCTTCTCCCTCTCTCAGTCCCCCTGCTTGTGTTCCCTCTCTGGCTGTGTTTCTCTCTGTCAAATAAATAAATAAAATATTAAAAAAAAAAAAAGAAAAGAAAAACGAGGAGTTCCTGGGTGGAGTAGTTGGTAAGCAGCTGACTTTGTATGGCTCAGGTCGTGATCTCAGGATCTTGAGATGGAGGCCTGTGTTGGGCTTCACTCAGCAGGGAATCACCTTCTCCCTCTCCTTCTGCCCCTTCCCCGACTCATGCTTTCTCTGTCTCTCAAATAAAATTCTATGGGATGCCTGGGTGGCTCAGTCAGTTAAGCAACTGTCTTCAGCTCGGGTCATAATCCTGGGGTCCTGGATCAAGTCCCACATTGGCTCCTTGCTCAGTGAGGGGCCTGCTTCTCCCTCTGCCTGCCACTCCCCCTGCTTTTGCATGTATGCACTCCTTTTCTCTTTCAAAATAAATAAATAGAATATTTAATAAATGTTTAAAAAAAAAAAACCCATGTACTCTTACCAATTTTATTATACGCTTCATTTGCTCCAGCAAAGTAGCCTGTTAAATTACAACATAGGTCTTTTTTCTTTTTTTTAAGTGGGGGGAGGGGCCAGGGAAGAGGTAGAGGGTGAATCTTAAGCAGGCTCCACGCTGGGCCTAATGCAGAGCTCAGTCTTACAACCATTAAGGTCGTGACCTGAGCTGAAATCAAGAGTCAGACACTTAACCCACTGAGTCACCCAGCTATCCCAACTCCAGGTGTTTATTTTTATCTGCCTCAGAATTGCAGAATAGTGGGACAGATCTTTTTTGTTTGTTTTAAAATAAACTCCATCCCCAACACGAGGCTCAAACTCACCACCCTGAGATCAAGAGTAAACTGTACCCCATCTCAACCAGTAAACCATATAGTTTAGGCACTTATATAAGACCCCTTTTAAAAGAGATGTTCTTTTTTTTTTTTTAAGATTTTATTTATACGACAGAAACACAGCCAGAGAGGGAACACAAGCAGGGGGACTGGGGGACTGAGAGAGGGAGAAGCAGGCTTCCCGCCGAGCAGGGAGCCCGATGTGGGACTCGATCCCGGGTCTCCGGGATCATGACCTGAGCCGAAGGCAGTCGTTTAACCAACTGAGCCACCCTGGCACCCCAAAAGAGATGTTCTAAATTAAAAAAATAAACTTGTCCTTCCATCCAGTGATAAATGCAGTTAACATTTAAAGAAACATTTAACATTGTACTGAGTGCCTTTCCTATTTGGATTTTGGTTTTGTCACTTGCTCACCTCTGAGCCTTAGTGTCTTCATCTATAAAATGGGTTGAAGTGACAACTAATGAGAAAGTGTTTGTAAATCTTCATAATATGTATATAGTCACACAATAAATCACTGTAGTTATCTCATAATGTGCAGTGGTAGAGGATGTATTATAATTCCTGTTTTATTTCTGAGGAAGTAGAAGTTAAAAACTATTAAGAGACTTAAATTAAGTGGAGCCAAAGGGAAAACCTAGATCTTCTGACTCCAGATCCCATGCTCTTCTTTCATTATATGACCCAAGCTATAGAGATGTCGTGGTTCCTTTGGTCAAAACAGTATAAGCCTCGGGTTTTTAGCCCCTGATTTGATTTTTCAGAGTAACTAAGAGCCAGTTCATTTCACAGCTGGGATGCTATCTATGAGGAACGTGGAGGTTAGTATCCCGTTCAGCACACGGCTGTCACTGCCACCTGGTCAGTTCAGAGGCCTCATTCAGATTCTGATAAAACTACATTTGGATATGGAAGCATTTGTTTCCCTTGGCTTTTAGTGGACAACCTGCTCCTTGTCCTTTACTGCATGCGGTGTCTTTTATGTCTGCTTCCCTCTTGTTCTGTCAGTAAGGAAATAAGTAAACACTTGGCTGTCACTCTGGGCCTTTATAAACTCCCAGGGCAGATCCTGCCAATAGTCTTGACACATTCAGAATAAAAGAAAATGGCTCCCCAGGCGTAAACTCTTACTCTTTCTCTAGTAGCACCACCTTTGCTGGGTTTTTGCTCTTACCCTATTCCAGGAGACCCCCATCAATTTGAACAGAAGTTTAATTACCGACGTCCCATGTATCCCATCCTAAGGTACATGTGGGGAACAGATACCTATCGAGAGAGCATTAAGGTGAGAGAGTTTTTGGTGAAGCCAAAGCTGTGTTCTCTCAGTTTTACTTCAGATAAGCCCCAGTGAGTTGTGGTTCAGTACTAAAATGGTTTTGTCTTGGCCTGGGGCTTACAGGATTTGGCTGACTATGCCTCTAAGAATTTAGAAGCCATGAATCCCCCGCTTTTCCTCCGCTTTCTTAACCTGCTAATGAATGATGCCATCTTCCTCCTGGACGAAGCCATACAGGTAAGAAAAAATAAAAATTTTTTAGGGACACATGGGTGATTTAGTTGGTTAAGCATCTGCCTTCAGCTTAGTTCATGGGATTGAGTCCTGTGTGGGGCTCCCTGCTCAGCGGAGAGCCTGCTTCTCCCTCTGTCTGCCATTCCCTCTGCTTGTGCTTGCTCTCTCTATGGCAAACAAATAAATAAAAAAATCTTTCACAGATTTAACTAACAGATAAACTAGAACGGATTTTAACTGCCCTTATCAAATAATGATAAGTACATATTTTTTATCTTCAAATTAGAACAGAGCAATCTTGGGATGCCTGGGTGGCTCAGTTGGTGAAGTATCTGACTTCAGCTCAGGTCATGATCTCAAAGTCCTGGGATCGAGTCCCACGTGGAGCTACCTGCTCAGTGGGGAGCCTGCTTCTCCATCTCCCTCTGACCCTTGCCCCTCCACTTGTGCTCTCTCTCTCCCCCCTTCTTGGTCTCTCAAATAAATAAATAAGATTTTTTAAAAGCAAACAAAAAAAAATCTGTTAGAGCAGTCTCTATGCCCATAGTACCAGTTTGGGCACCAGAAATTTATGAGTAATAGTGTACCATGAACCTTATTATTCCATTAGAGACCAAGATCAAGGCTCATTGAAGCCTCATAAACTAGGGTGATATCTTGGCAGAGAATGTAAAAGAAAGGGTGATGAAGCTAAAACTAAGGTACACTGGCAGGATTAATTAGGCCAGCAGCACAGAAGGAAATGCAAGGACCTCACGTTTGGCCAGTGACTTTCAACCATTTTCCATCCCAACCCACCAGTAACAATGACTCACTAAGGCAGTGATTCTTATCCCCTTCCTGAAAGATTCTGATTTTTGTGCCACTACTTGGAAAAAAATCTCTGGTTTTGGTTATTTTTTCATACAAACACTGCAAGTCGCCATTACTCTTCACCTGTCCATAGCTTCTCAGATCTTTACATTTGAAATACGAGTTTCCCTTGGGGCACTTGGGTGGCTCAGTTGTTAAGCATCTGCCTTCAGCTCAGGTCGTGATCTCGGAGTTCTGGGATCAAGCCCTGCATCGGGCTCCCTCCTTGGCAGGAGGCCTGCTTCTCACTCACTCACCCCACTTGTGTTTCTCGCTGTCAAATAAATAAATAAATCTTTAAAAAAGAAAAAAAAACAAGTTTTCCAAAGTCTTCATCTGGGTGCCTATCGTTAATTTCAGTGCATCATACCCTTACTCATCCCTCATGGAGCTGCTGCTTGCTCGTGTTAAAAACTTCCCTGGGTTGCCTGGGTGGCTCAGTTGGTTAAACGTCTGCCTTTGGCTCAGGTCATGATCCCAGAGTCCTGGGATCGAGCTCCCTGCTCTGCAAGCCTACTTCTCTCTCCATCGAATAAATAAGTAAATAATGTTAAAAAAAAAAAAAAAAAACTTCCCTTATCGGTCACCGGTGTAAGCAAGCTAAGGCAGTGGCCCAGAGGGAGACGAGGCAGGTAAGCCATGAAGGTAGCCTGTTGGGCAGCCACAAGCTCCTCATGTTGATGAGCAGTCCCCCAGTAACTCGTATTTAGTCTAGGAGGAGAGTTCCTGCTTTTTTCATAATCCCATACTTGTAGATTTTAGATAGGTTTTCATAGAAAACAAGAACAAGTCCTGTAATAAACAGACTCTTCTAAGCAAGAGCCCTGTCATACAAAGAATGACACCAGATGGCATTGTCATAGGACTGCAAGAATGATGAGAAGTAGACAGTTTTTAATATTTATGCTTCTCCTTCCAGACATCTTGCATATTTGATAGAGCTTTGTTTTATGATGGGCAGTTTTGGGTTTAGTTTTGTTGGCTCTTTTTTGGGGGGCTTTTTTGTTTTTGTTTTTTATTTCATTTTTTTAAAAAGAATTTGTCCTTTTTTTTTTTTTTCCACTTTAGCCTGTTTATTTTTGCCTGGGTTTCAGACATGATGCTATTTATGCTCCCTTCTATTTCAGAGACTATAGTACTCCTATGAGAACTACCCACAAGTCCACCCAGGCTAAAACAAACCTATATGAAGCTTCAGCCCTATGCTGAGAAATAAAGGCTCATATTTCTTACATGGTCCCTGGTTTTCCTGGGTTACTAAACTAGATTTTAGGGATGGCTGAGTGGCTCAGTCGGTGAAGCATCTATGTTTGGCTCGGGTCAGGATCCCAGGGTCCTAGGATCGAGTCCTACATCAGGCTCCTTGCTCAGCAGGGAGCTTGTCTCTCCCTCTACCTGCTGCTCCCCCCGTTTTACACATTTGCACTCTCTGTCTCTCTGACAAATAAATAAAATATCTTTTTAAAAAATAAAAACGGGCGCCTGGGTGGCTCAGTTGGTTAAAGCAACCTTCAACTCAGGTCATGATCCTGGATCGAGCCCCACATCGAGCTCCCTGCTCGGCGGGAGGCCTGCTTCTCTCTCTCTCTCACTCCCCCTGCTTGTGTTCCCTCTCTGGCTGTGTTTCTCTCTGTCAAATAAATAAATAAAATCTTAAAAAATAAAAAAATAAAAAAATAAAAATAAATAAAAACAATGGACGCTTGGGTGCCTCAGTGGGTTAAGCCGCTGCCTTTGGCTCAGGTCATGGTCTCAGGGTCCTGGGATCAAGGCCTGCGTCAGACTCTCTGCTCAGCAAGGGTCCTGCTTCCTTCTCTCACTCTGCCTGCCTCTCTGCCTACTTGTGATCTCTCCCTCTCTCTGTCATATAAATAAATAAAATCTTTAAAAAAAAAACTTATAAAAATAAAAACAAGGGCATCTGAGTGGCTCAGTGGGTTAAAACCTCTGCCTTCGGCTCAGGTCATGATCTCAGAGTCCTGGGATAGAGCCCCACATCGGACTCTCTGCTCAGTACGGAGCCTGCTTCCTCCTGTCTCTCTCTCTCTGCCTGCCTCTCTGCTTACTTGTGATCTCTCTCTCTCTGTCAAATAAATAAATAAAGTCTTTAAAAATTTTTAAAAAAACAAACTAGATAGACCTGCTTAAGCGGCTCCTAGGTGGCTTCGTTGGTTGAGCATCCAACTCTTAATTTTGTCTCAGGGTGGTGGGGTCAAGCCCTGTGTCAGGCTCTAATTCAGCAGAGATCTACTTGAGATTCTCTCTTCCTCTGCTTCTATCCCTCTATCTGTTCTTACACTCTCTCAAATAAATTTTAAAAATTAAGGGGCGCCTGGGTGGCTCAGTTGGTTAAGCGACTGCCTTTGGCTCAAGTCATGATCCCAGAGACCTGGGATCGAGTCCCACATTGGGCTCCCTGCTCGGCGGGAAGCCTGCTTCTCCCTCTCTCACTCCCCTTGCTTGTGTTCCCTCTCTGGCTGTGTTTCTCTCTGTCAAATAAATAAAATCTTTAAAAAACAAAAAAAAATTTTTTTTAATTAAAAAATAAATATAACCGCTTAAATATCTTCCCTTCAGTTGCACTTTTTTCTCTGATATATTTCACCTCTGGTTTCTGTAGTATTTGAGCAAGATAAAGATTCAGCAGATTGAGAAAGACCGAGGTGAATGGGATAGTCTGACTCCAGAAGCCCGCCGAGAGAAGGAAGCGGGCCTACAGATGTTTGGACAGCTGGCACGTTTCCATAACATCATGTCCAATGAAACAATTGGTACCCTTGCATTTCTGACATCAGGTAAGGACACAAAGCACTGTGTTCCTAAAATATCAAGTGGTCAATATCTGCTTCATTTAAGGGATCAGCCCAGCTGTAACTAAGAATTCAGACTTTGGCAATAGTATCCTACCCAGTCTGAGAGGGAAATGAACCAGAGAAACTTCAAGAAGGATGATGCCTGTGTGTGGCTCGGTTAGGTGTCCAACTCTTGATCACACAGCTCAGGTCTTGATCTCAGGATCATGAGTTCAAGCCCCATGTTAGACTCTGCCTACTTAAAATGAAGAAGATGCCTGTAGTTGACATGGAAAACATTCACCCTCACACAGCTGCCAGAAAGCATAAGTTGGTGTAATTTTTCTTGAGAACAAGTTAACCATATAAATATATCTGGAGGAATGTGTGTGTGTGTTAACTGAAAAACATTCTTGAACTCTGGTTAAATTTGGTAGATCAAAGACACTTATCTCCACTCTCAGGATACAATATTCCAGTTCAGTAGCCACTCACCACATGTGGCTCTTAGGCATTTTAAATGTGATTTGTTGGGGCGCCTGGGTGGCTCAGTCGTTAAGTGTCTGCCTTCAGCTCAGGTCATGGTCCTAGGGTCTTGGGATCAAGCCCCGCATCAAGCTCCCTGCTTGGCGGGAAGCCTGCTTCTCCCTCTTTCACTCCCCATGCTTGTGTTCTCTCTCCAGCTGAGTTTCTCTCTGTCAAATAAAAGAAATAAAATCTTAAATAATAAAATAAAATAAATGTGATTTGTCATTTTAAGTGAATTGAGATGTGCTAGAAGTATAAAATACACACCTCAAGACTTAGTATTTTTTTAAGAATTAAAATATTTTGGGGCGCCTGGGTGGCTCAGTTGGTTAAGCGACTGCCTTTGGCTCAGGTCATGTTCCTGGAGACCTGGGATCGAGTCCCACGTCGGGCTCCTTGCTCGGCAGGAAGCCAGCTTCTCCCTCTCTCACTCCCCCTGCTTGTGTTCCCTCTCTGGCTGTGTTTCTCTCTGTCAAAGAAATAAAATCTTTAAAAAAAAAGAATTAAAATATTTTCGTTAATAATTTTATATTGATTACATACGAAATGATAACCAAAGATCAACAGACATTTGAGGAAGTCCTCCAACAGGAAACACAGATATTGGATGATTTAGTTTATGTCATGAACACGTCAGGCCAGCCATTGGCTACCATAAACTTTTTTAAAAAATCTTTATAATCTCAGGAATAAGATATCTAGCGTCCATAAAACAAGAACAAAGAGGCAATAAAAAGTATTATTCAAAGAACAAGAAAGAAATCTTGGATACTGAAAATACAACTTAAGTAATTTTCACCTGTCTGTAGAAGGGTTAGAAGATCACATTAAGGAGCTCTTGCATGAAATTAGAACAGAAAGAAAAAGGGATGGAAAATAAAATGGTAAAATGGAAAGGATAAGAAAACAAAGGATTGCTCCAGAAAGGCTCAAAAGAAAAAAATGGAGTGGAGAAAATTATCAAAGAAATAATACTGAAAATTCTCAAAGACTAAAAAGCCTCTATCTTGAAAGGGCCACAATGTGCCTGGCACAAGGACGTTTTAAATTCTTACTTTAAGGTAACATTGTGACATTTCAGGAAATCAAGGTAAAGAGGACACTAAAACATTGCAGAAAAAAGTCAGATGAGGTCCAGTGGCTTAAGTATAAAATGTCTTCGATTTTCACAACAGTGACATTGGAGCATGCTCCTCATGGAAAATAGTTTTTCAGACCAGAATTCCATAGCCAGCCTCACTGTCATTTCTGTTTGAGGGTGAATATGGGGACATTTTCAAGGGTGAAGGTATCAGATTTCCAGTGTACCGTTTCTTGAGAAGTTAGAAAAATTATATTCCATCAAAGTGAGAGAGTAAATCCAGAGGAGGAAGGTGGAATCCTATGAGAGAGACAAAGGAAACGTCCAGGATGGTGGTAAAAGGAGCTTGTATGACCATCACGCAACAGGCTTATAGAGCAAGGAGTCCAGATTGGAGTGACAGATGGGAGCTTCCAGAAGGAGCATTTCCAAAAAATACAGAACTGCTAGAAATGATCCTGTTGAGAGTTTTACATTTCTGGTGGAGAGGTCTGAAAATAAGCAAACAAATTTTTACAAAATTATATTAAAAAGTATATATATTACTGGGGTGCCTGGGTGGTTCATTCGGTTGAGTGTCCAACTCTTGGTTTTGCTTTGGGATTGAGCCCCACATTGGGTTCAGTGCTCAATGGGGAGTCAGCTTGAAAAGTCTCTGCCCCTGCTCTTCCTCCCACTCATGCACCGGCTCTTTCTCTCTCTCAAATAGATAAATTTTTTTTTAAATATATATTATTTTATATATGTAATCATGACACCGTGTAGCTCTGCTGTGAGTGATATTTTTACAGTCTTCATGACATAAACTAAATTATTTAACCAAACATTTGATTATATACTGGGATTTGTATTTGGAAGAGAAGGATAGGAAATAGTAGCTAAACTCTCATCAGTAGTAGAGTCAATAGACTAAAACTAACTTACTAAAACCCAGCATGTGTTAGTTTTGTTTTGTTTTTTTTTAATTTTTGAAGTTTATGTCCTGTGCCTCAGCAATTCCTTACAAATTCATTGTAAGGAAGTAATAGGTCTATAAAATGTGTACACAGTGAAGTTAATAAGTGAAATGGTGGGGCACCTGGCTGCTCATTCACTGGAGCATGTGATTCTTGGTCCCAGGGTTCTGAGTTTGAGCCCCATGGTGGGTGTGGAGATTACTCAAAAATAAAATCTCTTTTTTTGGTAAATACATAGATATGAAGTGTTTATAGTAGAATGTCTAGCAATAAAAATGTCTAGCAATAAAGATAAATAAAACTTCAGGAGCAGTCACATGCTGGAAAAATATGTGGCCATTAAAAAGATTAATGCAAATTAAGGAGGAGGAGTGGGGGGGGGGGGAAGTGCATCACTATCCTGAACTTTTTCTGATGGAAATTCTCTAAAATATGGACTCACACTGAGGTAGTAGCCTCGTGTGGCTATTGAACACTTGAGATGTGAGGTCAGTGTGACTGAGGAACTGAATTTTTAAATTAAATAGACACATCAGGCCAGCCATTGGCTACCATATTGGACAACGCAGGGACGTATATTTACCAAAATGGTGAGATATTTATGATACAGTTAATGAAAAAGTAAGTTACAGAATATGTACACATGATTGTCATTTTGTTTTAAAAATGTGTATGTTTGTAAATATGGACAAAAAAGCTTAGAAGGATGTATTTGAAAATCTTCAGTGTTTATTTCTGGGTGGTAGTTTTATATTTTTGCTCACCAATGTTTTCTTTTTTTTTTTTTTTTGACTTTATATACTAGAGGTTTATTTTTTTAATTTTTTTAATTTTTTTTTAATTGTTACTAAATTTTTTTTTCCAGTGTTTAAAGATTCATTCCCCATTCCCCACACCCAGTGCTCCACGCTTTAGGTGTCCCCAGTACCCACCACCAGGCTCTCCCATCGCTCCACCCCCCTCCCTCCAAGGCCCTCAGTTTGTTTCTGTGTTCAAAGTCTCTGTTGTTTCGTTTCCCTCCCTAGATTACCCTAGTTCCCATTTGCTTTCCTTCTGCCACTGTCTTCCAGTTTGCCCCTCATGCACCGCAAGTAAGTGAGACCATGCGATACTTTCTCTTCTTGGCTTATTCATTCCTGCAATGAAAATATATTACTTACATAATTTTTAAAATATTCCCCAGAGGTTTCCAAGTGAAACATTAAGACAAATAAGTAAAAGATGGCTTATAGGTTGAGTTTTCACAGACTCCCTTTTTTTCTAGAGATCAAATCACTCTTTGTGCATCCTTTCTTGGCTGAGCGCATCATCTCCATGTTGAACTACTTCCTGCAGCACCTGGTTGGCCCCAAGATGGGGGCCTTAAAAGTCAAGGACTTCAGTGAATTTGACTTCAAACCCCAGCAGCTCGTATCAGATATCTGCACAATCTACTTAAATCTTGGGTACCAGAGATTTGATTGGTCAAATCAGAGGGAAGGCTGATGTTTTAATGTGGGGTTTTGATAATGGAATGACTGGTAATTACGTGGAAATAGAAAAGAAATGGTTCGTTTCTAGTTGGTTGATGAAAGACTTTTACGTAGTTTTAATCATGAAATGTCTGACCTTTGGGACACTTTAAAATTTTCAGTATTCTGCCTTTATCTGTGCAAAGATAAACTTTACTAGTTGTAACCAATGTGTAGGAAAGGAGTATTCTTTCTAAGGTTACTGGATACGTGATAAACTTCCTTCCTAAAAATTGGAAGAAATCTTTCTATATCAAAAGAACATTGATGGCATGTAAGTGATGGGGAACCTTGTTCCTCAATGCAGCTGTTCTCTCCCTTACTGGCCTGCCCTCTGATGCTTAGTTTCTTTCTGATGCTGACCTTCCAGGGACGAGGAGAACTTCTGTGCCACAGTGCCCAAGGATGGACGTTCCTATTCCCCAACTCTCTTTGCACAGACAGTCCGAGTCCTGAAGAAAATAAATAAGCCCGGGAATATGATTGTGGCTTTCAGCAACTTAGCAGAGAGAATCAAGGTAAGAGGAAGGAGGATTTGTTTATGAACATATTCAGTAGAAGTGACTGTGTTGACTCACCTGTTCTGCTGGTTACCCTATTTCAAGGGGTGAAAAGGGTATTACCTTGAGAAAATATAAACTGATGATTCTTCCTGATCAGTGAATAACTAGAACTGCCTTTTTTGGTTGTTTTTTTGTTTTGTTTTGTTTCTTTAAGTTTTTATTTGAATTCCAGTTAGTTAACATACAGTGTTAGTTTCAGGTGTACAATACAGTAATTAAAGAATTCCATATATCACCATATCATATCATCACTACCATATTCTTTTTTTTTTTTTTTTTAAGATTTTATTTATTTGGGGCGCCTGGGTGGCTCAGTTGGTTGAGCGACTGCCTTCAGCTCGGGTCATGATCCCAGAACCCAGGATCGAGCCCCACATCGGGCTTCCTGCTCGGCGGGAAGCCTGCTTCTCCCTCTCTCACTCCCCCTGCTTGTGTTCCCTCTCTGCTGTGTTTCTCTCTGTCAAATAAATAAAAATCTTTTAAAAAAAAGTTGAAGCTACTTTTTAAACCCCTCCTATACCTGTTTGTACCTAAAACCAGAAGCTGCTTTTCATATACGAACTGCATGAGTGACTCTGCAGATAACTCTCCTACCACTGTCCCCTTTTCAGTGATGACACTTACAATAGGACTGCCTCCAGGAGGATCTTGTATGGGATGCATCTCTTTTTTTATTAACACTTAAACCCATCTCTAGTCATGACTGCCAGCAGCTGAGCCACACTGAAGTTTGGGGGTTGGGGCTGAATGCTAAAACTCACTTTTATAACATCCTTCTTGGCTTGTTTAAAAAATAAAGCTGAGAATTGCCATTGTCACTCTAACAGGTCCTTGGTGACCTTTTACGATTATAGTCACTGAGTATTTGGAATTCAGCCTTAACAACCAGGTATTTGTGCTTAGTCTCTAGCGGACCTCCAGCAACAGGAGGAGGAGACCTACGCAGATGCCTGTGATGAGTTCCTGGATCCCATCATGAGCACACTCATGTCCGACCCCGTGGTGCTGCCATCCTCCAGGGTCACTGTGGATAGATCCACCATTGCAAGACATTTGCTCAGGTATGCCAGCCCCAAAGAGCAGCCTCAAGACAACAGACGTGTGTGCTTGCTATCCTTTTTCCACAATTTCCTAATACGCCCAGTAGGTGCTCCATATTGTTGATTTATTAATGACTTGGGGAGGCATGTTGGGAAAGGTGTATCACTTGACTTAAAGATTTAAACATCCAAAACAAGACACTTTGTTGAGAAATGCTGGCTCTAACCCCTTACCTGTTCCTTCTTTGAGGAAATATTTCTATGAGATGTTATAAATTATGTCAACCTGAAGACCTGAACTTGTTTTAACTGTGTTTAAGGTGTAAAAATATAGATGACAGGTTTGTTTTGTTAAGTCGGGTTTTACACTGTAGCCATCACCTATAGGTTAAGTCAGCTTCTGCTGTTGTCGTACTCAGCCACGGTGGCCACCGGTCCAGGTGGGGCCTGCTGCATTAGGTAGAAATGAGTACTGAGAAACTCTTCCTATTTAAAATGAAGTTCTATAAGTTGACCCACATTTAAGGGAATACTGTTTTTTAAACATTGCAAAAGGGTATTTTCTATTTCGTGGTATTTGGTATTAAGCATTCACTGCATGCATAGACCGTAGACAGTCTGTCTTTTCCAAAATGTTAATGAAAATTTATATTTTATTGTGGCCTCAGGATACAGGCGGAAGACATATCAGCCCTTAAAATGTATTATAAACCCCCTTACCTGTCAGGAAGCCATAATCTGTGTTTATTTGTGTAGCAATCAACTAACTAAATCAGGTGTCAGTTTACAAGGCTTTATCCCCTAACACCTTCGACTGTTTTTGAGAACCTGTCACTAAAACTACCAGCAGCTCATGCTGACGTGAGGGTACAGGCTCTCTGCCTTCGGAAAATCCAATCGAGTATCATCTGATAGCAATGTGGAAATAAAATTTGTTAAGGAACAGAGACCAAGTAGCCAAATAATCTGCAGAAAACCCAGAAACCTCCTGAATCACTCTCTCGTCTCCTCCTTTCTAACCTTAAGCCAGCGCCTGACTCAGACATACGGCACATCTGACTTCAGTCTCAGAGGGCGATGGGCCCACTTTTCCAGCTTGGGCTTTGGCGGTTAGAACTTAAAGAAATAACCACTTTCCCTTTCTCTCTTTGTCCCAGTGACCAAACCGATCCCTTTAACCGTAGTCCCCTCACCATGGACCAGATCCGGCCAAACACAGAACTAAAAGAAAAAATCCAACGATGGCTCGCAGAGAGGAAACAACAACAAAAGGAGCAACTTGAATAAATACTGTGAACTAAGCAAACCAAAAACAACCCGCCCCAGAATGTAGATAAACAATTGTTTGTGGTTTCTCTCTTTTTGGTTCTGCTCCTCTCTTTCTTTCTTTCTTTCTTTTTTTTGACTAGAGAACTCCTCTTGCTGAAATTATGACAATTTAGATTTATTCCTAAGAATTTTACAGTGCTGTCCTGGCGTGCAGGAAATGATGCTTATTATAGCAGCACCAAGTTTAGAAATGATCACTCATTTGTACTCTTTGTTCTCTCTTGCTACTCTTCATTCTTTTCGTACCATAAGTTATATTAACTTCAACTACTAAAAATCCTTCCACCTTACCATTGCTGTGTCAGGAACTGCTCAAGTACCTTTGGTGAGCCCAGCTTTTTAAGTATACGATGTCAGGTACTTCGTTGACAGCTGACACCATCAGAAAGTCCTTTGTCATTGAGGTATTTACTGGTCTTCATGACCTGGGGGTCAGCCCTTTTCTTGTTAGTTCTACTATATGATAGTAGATACCTTGATTTTTGAGTGGGCTTTTGAATAGAATAGATGAGATTTTCAAAAAGGAGTCTTAGGCAGCTTCTATTGGTAGTACTTAATTTTGCGTTATCTCGTCACTCAGAGATCCGCTGCAGGACAGACATTCTCTCCTGGGGCTGTCATCACCACAAAAAACTTAACCCCATGATATTTTTAGGAGGATTGGTAGGACAAATGTAGGTTTTGGGTAACTTAGAAAATTCTGAAGTGAAAGAAGAAAGGAGGCTGTTGGGCTCTCTTTATCTTATGGAAATCTGTTGCTGCAAAGACTAGGCTTGAGTGGAAAAATTAGGGAACAGATATTGTAACCATGAAAGATATCATTTTAAGACACCGTTATCAACAATATATTTCAGTATATATAGACACCATGTGCATTTTTGTATCGGTCTAGTGTAAACTGAGTACCACGTCTCTTCCACGGTAAGATGTACGCATTGTGTGTGTGACCATGTCTGCTGAAACACTCTAGATAAAATTCTGAGGCTATAACGTGTATATAGTTAATGTTTGTTGGGGCTTGTGACCTGACTTCAAAGAGCTGCTTCTGACTCAGCCTTAGGTCATCAATTAACAAAGTAGGAATTTGAGCACAGCCTTGTCCACAGCCATTTGAAGTATCCACATGGCCCCACTTCCGCAAGTTGAGCTTGCACCACCTACACGGTTGCACAGCTTAACATGGTAAGTGAGGCACATCTCCTGTGGACTATGTCACTCTCCCTGTAAGCCTGGAGATACCATAAGTGACAGGGGAAGTGATAGGATCTAGAAACAGGGGTCACTGTTTCATTGTTAACTGTGACCTCTTTCAAGTAAGATGGTAGTTTTAGGATATCCCAGTACGAGTTGCTATAAGCAGTCCGTAATGTGCTTTTGATGGCATCACTTGGAAAACCTCACATCAGAGGGCATCCCACACTAGGTACAAAGTAGATGTTGCCTATTGCTATGCTTGTAAATGAAAAAAGGAGTCTAGGACTCTTGGAAATGCCGGAATGTAAGATACTAATTCGGTGTGCAACCTGGGCCTTTAAGACTTGGGTTAACAGGATTTGTTTATTTTCTTAAAATGAGCTTCATTTCATATTTATTATCCTCCTTCTCTAAGAATGAACTGTGTATAAAATAAGCTTCTATCTACTCACAATTATCTTCCAAACCCAGTCTAATGGGATGTTTTCATTGTTTTAAAAAGTGGGGGAAAGACCAGTTTTATAGGAGGAAATTGGAGGGAAAATGGGCACAAAACCTCAGAAGGCAGCTGTTCCCAGCAGCTTTCTAGTTAAACAACCTCTCTGCTGCCTCTTATATCTATGTCTTGTATTCTACTTCTGCGGTCTTCAGATTGTAAGCCTTTTCTGGCAAGCTTTTTTTTTTTTTTTGAGTTTTTTTTTTTTTTTTGAGTTCTTTTCCTGAAACTTTTTATGAATGGCTACGGCACCATTAATGCTGCTGAATATCTTTAAAGTCATCACAAAGGCAAGTATATAGCTTAAGGCCACTGTTGGTAAGGAAACCAGTGTCCTCTGTGCCTTTTTTCTTTCCTTGAAGTAATTTAAGAACATCCCAGAAATGAGACTAAAAGATTTTTATCTTGGTATACATCGTGGCGTGTATATGCACTTGAAAGCTTAAACAGATGTATTGTTGTCTAGAACTCAGAAATAGCTCTCAGTCTATTAGAGCAGACTTTCTGATATACCTAGTTTTATGTGTTGGCTTTGCTGGAGTGTGATAGGAAAATGAAGACTCTTTATCAGCTCTGGTATTGCTTACCAAGAGGGTAATAACTAAACTTGGAAAATTATTTAAGTTGGCTTTATCAAGCAATCTTGGTTTGTTGTTTTTTTTTTTAATATAGTTTGTAATGGATATGTAAAAACAAACATAAAAGGTTTTTTAATGGTGCAGGTGAAGGTGCCAGTTGCTGTTTGGTATCACAGTCTACAGAAGCTTCATTACTTTATTTGATGCTGGTTGCTAAGCAGCCATTGCCCAGAGTGTTAGTCTGCTGGGTGCCTTTACAAGCCAGAGAGGCTGATGCTGCACTGTTGATATCATGTGAGGAAATAATGCACATGCTGTAACTGCTACACAGGAAAACCTACACAATAAATAAATAAATAAATAAATAAATAAATAAATAGTAAAAAAACAACAAACAGGTTGATTGAAATAAAATTTGATCAACGTAACTGTATTTTGAAACATTCCGGGAAGGTTACTTCTTGTCAAACTTGCCTGGGGGTGTTTGTTCAAAGCTTGTATTTAATAAATGAACACCTGACTTACAACCTTTGTTAGCACTTCCTTCATTACAGTATGAAAGCTAGTGGCAGTTTCAGAAATCCCTCGGAAATCTGAGAGGACTCTGACCTTCACTTCTCCTTCAGGTGGTATCAAATGTGGGTCACCCGGCCGATAAACTCCCTTACCAGGCTTCTGGGCCCTGGAGTTACCCAGAGGAGTCTTAGGGCATGTTTTTTTCTCATCAGTTCACTTGCAGCTTCACTTTCCTTTATCTGGCCTAAATGCCAGGTCTTTCATTTTAATCATTCACTGTTACGTTCCCTGTCTTGCCCCTAGTTTCTACAGCCCTGTAAGACCTCAGTCTGGATTGACCCAATCATTCCTCTCTGTTCCATTATCCAAGCCATAGACCACTGCTGGAGGAAAATGACACAATCTTTAGAGTGCTGTGACCACAAATCAGTGGTTGCTAACAGTGCCTAACCACCCTTCTGTGTGTGTAGAAATTCAAAACCAATCCAAACCTTAACCTTTTTCCACCACTCTTTCCAACCCTCCCACTTAGCCTTCACTGAAGATCTTGCCTTCCACTTTACTAGAAAGATACATACTTCAGAATCTCCGCTTTCAAACTTCTCTCCCATCATCCAATCTATATAAAGGCCCCACAACGGTTCCAAGGCCAACTACCGCCCCCCCATCTTCTTTCTTGTCTCTTAAGGTATTTTATCAATCCCCCTTCTCTATCTTCAGTGTGTACCTTAAGTTCCACATCCTTATTTGGTCTTATTTTATGGAGGGGGGTGAGGGCACAGAGGAGTAAGGAAAGAATCTTAAGCGGTCTAGAGGCCCAGGTGGAGCGCAGTGCAGAGGCAACGCACCAGGGGGCTCATGTCACAATCCCGAGATCTTAACTTGAGGTGAAATCCAGTCAGATGCCTGTGTCTAAGGACTGACCCACACAAGCACCCCCTTATTTGGTTTTCTGACTCACATTCCTTTATAAACATACTCTGGCTGCTATCCTAATTTTTTGAAACTCCTGTAGCTAATATTTCCATATGGGTAAATTAGCTTTCCCCCGCCTTAATTTGACTTCTCTGGAGTACTTGGCAGCTGAATCATTCCATTGAAACGATCTCTTGGCTCCTTGAAATCGCCCCTAATTTTTATTTCCACCTGACTATCCCTTCAATCAGATTTGCTCGGGCTTCTCCAGGGTACATATAATTACGATTTTTTACATCAAATGCCACTTCCCTAGCTAAATCTTTTCTTCCAGTCATATTAAAGTTTCAATGCTATCGTAGAGGGCTGTTCTGTTATACAACTTCTCCAGAAATCTTTCCAGATCACCACCACTCCTAATCCCATTCGTCTCTTCACTGTTCAAACAGCTATCTTTTCAGATCCCAACTCTGCCACTCACTAGCTACGTGGCCATTTATCAATCCCACTCTTAAATGGGGAACACGGCCTAACACACAGGCTTTCTTAAATTCCAAAATGCCTGGCATACTGGAGGCC
Organism: Spilogale gracilis; assembly: GCA_004023965.1. Lineage (NCBI taxonomy): Eukaryota > Metazoa > Chordata > Mammalia > Carnivora > Mephitidae > Spilogale > Spilogale gracilis. The sequence goes on from PITA01010038.1 coordinate 46,636, forward strand.
CTCAGTGAATATTTACTGCTCCCATCTGCGTAGTTCCTCGAGACTCACTAGGGAGTTAGGGGAACTGGACTCCGATCCCTATACAAAATGAGAGGGAGATCGGCCTTAGGACAGATCCGCGGAAAAAAGGCAAAGGACTGGATCACGTGACTGGTTCTGTGACACCGGTTCTGCCCATAACTTTCCACGTTTGACCTAGGACTCTATCTGCCCTTATAAGACGATCGTCCTGGCCTAAGAAAACCTTAGAGACGCCTTCCAGGCATAACTTCGCTCTCTCAGAAAATCGGCTATAACAGCCGACGCAAAACAGAGGAGGCCCGCGACACGGCCAGCATGGGAGGCCCACAGCGCATGCGCCCGCCCTCGCTCGCCGGCCTTCCGGACCTCCGTGAGCGGCTGCCCCGGGAGGTGCCTGTTCCTCCGCCGAAGTCCACCGCTCTCCACATAGTCTCCGACCTCGCCTTTTCCTCTCCACTTTCTCCTCTGAGACTGAAGAGAATTATCTGGCTAGCTAGATTCCGGAGAGTTAATAGGACACCTAAATATTTGGACCGGCGCGGAAAGAAGAGGCCTGACCTTGGCAGCGGAACGGGGTCTTGCGGCAGGTCCTTCCGGGGGGGTGACATTCAGCGGCGGTCCAGGGTGACGGACCTTCCAGCCTGGAACCATGGCCCAGTTTGTCCGTAACCTCGCGGAGAAGGCCCCGGCGTTGGTGAACGGTGAGCGCGGCGGCGGGCTACCGGGGAGGGAGGGCCTGGGAGGAAGACGCGAGCAGTGGTGTCTCGGGTTCCCCGCGGGAGCCACGGCGGGACGGCCGATATGGGGGGGGTGGCGGAGAGCAGGGGCCGGTCTGCGACTCTTCTCCAGCCCTTCCGTCCGCCTGGCCTGCAGCTTGGGTTCTCTGTACACCCTAGAAGTTCGGAATTCTAACCGCTGCAGCGAAGGAGGGAGGGTCTGCGGGAACGCTGGAGTTGCCCGCCGCTGCCGCCATAACGCCCCCTTAGATGTTGGGTAGTGGGAATATGGAGGGTACGGCCCTGCGGCAGAGCGAGGGAAAGGGAGGTCAGAGGCAAGTGAAAGTACCGTAAATTCGGCCGCATCAGGTTGTCTAGTTCTCAAGTGGGGTACCTGGAAGTCTACATCTATGGTTAGGGTGAGTGTGCTTTTTGAATGGTAACTTTGCCTACTGTCCTGGCCAGATTATGAAATGCCGCTTTAATCTAATGGAAATTTTAGGTGGAATTGGACTTCGTGGACGAGTATCTCTGCTCTCACAAACATAGAAAGGGAGGTGTGTAAACAGTAATCTTTTTCATTCTAGCGTAAGATTCATGGAGCTTTTCAGTTTGAAAAAACCAAAGTCTTACCGGCAGACCGCTGTACTTCAGAACAACCCTGAAGATTCACAGCCCTGAGTAGTAGGCCTTCCTTTCAGGAAATACCGCAGTTGTCTGTTGAATAGCAAACTCTTCCATTTTATTTCCAAAGTGAGGTGAAATAAAATGAGAGAAACGTCTTCCCTGGATGTGCTGTATTCTAGTGAGCAGTTGAAGCACAGATCTCTAGGTATCTTTCTTTTTTCTTTTTTTTTTTTTTTTTAATATTTTATTTACTTGACAGAGAGAAACACAGCCAGAGAGGGAACACAAGCAGGGGGAGTGAGAGAGGGAGAAGCAGGCTTCCCGCTGAGCAGGGAGCCCGATGCGGGGCTGGAGAAAGAATTCTCTAAATATATTTTGTATTTTTGGATCTATTTTACTGTGATTGGTTTCTTTTTTCTTTTTTTTAAGATTTTATTTATTTATTTGACAGAGATCACAAGCAGGTAGAGGGACAGGCAGACAGAGTGGAAGAAGCCGGCTCCCTGCTGAGAAGAGAGCCCAATGTGGTCCTGATCCCAGGACCCTGAGATCATGATTTGAGCCAAAGGCAGAGGCTTTAACCCACTGAGCCACCCAGGCACCCTGTGATTGGTTTCTTATTCATCATCTCCTTCCTTTGCTTCCATCAGCAGCCAGTGAGTTATTGAAGGCCTTACAGTGCCAAATAATGCTTGAGCCTCTCCTCCCACACAACCACACAGTCTACACATTTTTCCTAAAGAGCCTAAGTTTGCAGTGTTACTAAGATCATCACTGTACCTGTTGTGATAAAGCTTTACAATTTTACATGAATAAAAAAAGAAGGAATCGTGACTTCATCCTTATAGACTTTGTAGGTGATTTCAAGCAACATGTTTTTTAAGCTTCAGGTGAATTCCCATACCTGCCCCCACTCTGCTCCAGCATGGCTTTCACATCTTTCAGGTGGTGGGATCGCAAACTAATTTTAGTAATAAAATACAGAAAGAGGAGTAATACCAAAAGAAAATTTTATTTAGAAACAAACTCTTTTCTATAATATTGTAATTAAAAGTAAGGGTTGTTATTCTTCCAAAAGTACTCAGAAAGAAGAACTCAGCTAGGGCCAGACTGTTAAATGTGAAATATATTTTGCTTTGTAACATAATTTAGTGTATTAAATGTGAATGTTAAATGTCTAATAAATATTGGGGCACCTGGCCAGCTCAGTCAATGGGTCCTGCAACTCTTGATCTTGGGTTGCAGGTTCAAGCCCCACGTTGGGTGTAGAGATTACTTAAAAATTGTTTTAGGGGCACCTGGGTGGCTCAGTTGGTTAAGCGACTGCTTTCGGCTCAGGTCATGATCCTGGAGACCCGGGATCGAGCCCCACATCGGGCTCCCTGCTCAGCGGGAAGCCTGCTTCTCCCTCTCAGTCCTTCTGCTTGTGTTCCCTCTCTAGCTGTGTTTCACTCTGTCAAATAAATAAATAAAATCTTTTTTTTAAAAATCAATTTAAAAAAAATTACTAACGGGTCACCTGGGTGGCTCAGTCAGTTAAGTGTCTGCCTGCTTCTCCCTCTCCCTGCTGCTCCCCCTGCTTCTGCACTCTCTCAGGCGCGTGCGTGTGCGCGCGCTCTCGCTCTCTCTCTCTCTCTCTCTCTCTCTCAAATAAATTAAAAACAAAAAAAACCTGACTTTAGGAGCACCTGGCTTGCTCAGTCTGTAGAACATGACTCTTGGTTTCTAGGTGGTGATTTTGAGCCCCAGGCTTGGCATAGAGGTTTTTTTTTTTTAGAGAGAGTTAGTTTACTTAAAAAAAAAAAGTTATATCTTCTAATTCCCATGGTAGCACAAAGAAGCTTACAGAAATAAGTAACTTTATCATCAGACTTCCCCAGAGAAGTCATAGAGTCTAATTTTTCCCCCCTATTTACTAAACTTGAGACATTGGAATTTTACCAGTCTTTCCATTAATCTCTTTCTGTTCCAGGAGCGCATCCGGGTTCCACATTATCGAGTTGTTAATCTCCCTAGTTTCCTCTGATGTGTAACACTTTAATGACAGTTTTTCTTACTTTCCATAACTTTGACAGTTTTTAAGGCATCTATGTAGATACCTATCTAGGTACCCTATAAAGATGTTCTCCAATCTGGATTTGTCGGCTGTTTTTCTCACAATTAGTCTGGAGCTCTGGGTTTTGAGAAAGGATACCACGGAAGGGAAGTGCTATGATCACATATCAGGATGTATGTTATACCCATGTAACAGCACTGATGAAATAGCTTTCATCATTTGGTTATGGTAGTGCCACTAGGTTTCTCGCTGTAAAGTTACTGTTTTTCCCTTGCCATAATCTGTTCTCCAGAAGCAAGTAAGTAAGTCTCCTCAGTGGTGTGTGCTGAGGGGGCGGGGAGCAGTTGCCAATAGCAGGGATTCCATCTTCTGTTGGAAGGAGTATTTACATATAATTAAACATTCTATGTTTATTATTCTATGAGAAAGATTTGTTCTTCCCTGTTTGTTTATTCAGTTATGTATTGTATGGACTTGTGTACATTTATTTCCTATTTCTTATCTACAATAGTATGTTTTTTATTTTGTTCAAATTTTTGCAGCCTTGACCACTGATAACTCTTTCAGTGGCACTTCTCTCCCATTGACTACCCCCCTTTCTTGTACTACAAAATCCTTCAAACTCATGTTACATTTTCCCTTCCCCAGTCTTAGAATCAGCCATTTCTCCAAGGAACCCTAGTTTGTTTTGTTGGACAATCGTACTTTGAAACTAACATCTAGGCACTGAATATATTTATTGCTACTAGACTTCTAGAATATCATTGTTTCTAGGGTCCCTTAAGGGTGTGAGTGTGTAGTAACCCATGGGTATATATGCATATACATGGTTGTTTTGTGTCCATCTGTATATAAAAGTACCCATGAGTTCGTATGAATGTCTCCAACTGTAATGCAGTACCATGGGATTTATTCTTCTTTTTTTTCCTATTTGTAACTTTCCTCTCCTGCAGTGAGAAACCTGACTCCCATCATCCACCATTCTTTTACTTATGTTTTACTCATCCGTTGTATATATATAAAGCAGTTTGAAACTTTTAACCTGTACTCCCTGAAAAACAAACTTACCAACTAAAGTACAGTGCTTTTCTATAGTGTACTGTTTAAAAAGGGGGGTAGTACCTGGGTGGCTCAGAGCGTTGAGCATCTGCCTTCAGCTCAAGTCATGGTCTCAAGGTCCTGGGATCAAACCCCACATCAGGCTCTGCTCAGCGGGGAGCCTGCTTCCCCCTCTTTCTCTGCCTATTTGTGATCTCTCTCTCTTTGTCAAATAAAATTAAAAAAAAAAAAAATGAAATACCTGTGTTGAAGATAATTTTAAAGGCAATTACACAGGATTTTGTACCTGTGATAACCCCTGTTAGGCACTGTCAGTTCTATGTAGAATTTATGTCTGCTTGAAGATTTACCCATAGCCCTAAGCACAAGGAATGATACAGATAGTAATTCTAAGAGTAGTGAAATACCCAAATCCAGAAAGCTAATAATAGGGAAAGTACCAAGAACTTTAGATAATCCATCTTTGGGGGGTTTTTTGTGTGTGCTTGTTTTTTAAAGATTTTATTTATTTGACAGATCACAAGTAGGCAGAGAGAGCGGAGGAAATAGGCCCCCTGCTGACCCTGGGATCATGGCCTGAGTTGAAGGCAGAGGCTTTAACCCACTGAGCCACCCAGGCGCCCTTGTTTTTTTGTTTTGTTTTGGGTTTTGTTTTGGTTTGGTTTTTTTTAAGCTTTATTTCACAGAGTGCATGAACAAGCATGAGCGTGGAGTGGGCCACAGAGGGAGAAGCAGATTCCCCACTGAGTAGGGAGCCTGGGATCATAACCTGAGCTGAAGGCAGACAAAACCGCATGAGCCACGGGACGCCCTCCCCTATCTTTTAATAGACCGTTTATGGATGCAGGTGTGCTGTTTTTATTACATTTGTCTTGTAACTTTTTTAATAAAGTTACTTTCTCAGGATGCCTGGGTGGCTCAGTAGGTCAAGCATATGCCTTCGGCTCGGGTCATGATCCCAGGGTCCTGGGATCAAGTCCCACATCTGGCTCCTTGGTCATCAGGGAACCTGCTTCTCCCTCTACCTTTGCTGCTCCCCTTGGTTATGCTGTTGTACTGTCAATAAATAAAATCTTTTTAAAAAAATAAAATGCCTTTCTCTTGCTGAAATCACTGCCACAATCTTATATCTACCCTGGTTATTAAGAATTTTTTTTTTCTCTGAAATAGTAACTACCTTGAGGAATTTCACCATAGAGAATAGATTTGATGGCTGCTCTGAACAATACATGTAGGTTTTATTTTTATTACTTGTGTTATTTTGAAGGAGGAGCAGCTGGGCTTTTGTTAAAGAATTTAATTCACATATTGATGAGGATACCAAAAATGGGCCCTAATTGGTATAATTCCATCTGGATTTTTAGCCAAATTGTGACAGGTTTTAATCTTATTCTTAGGAATGCCATTCTTTGTAACTCCTTCCCTCCCCTTTCGCACTTTTTCCCCCTCCAAATTGTCTGCTCTCTCTACCAAGAAAATATGGTTACATTGCTGCTGTTTTCTTGCTTTTGAATCCAACTTGTTGTAACTTTACAGTTAACTAGATTTGCCATTCATAAATGAAGTAACAGTACTAGCTGGCCACTAGAAGTCCTGACGTAATTGAATGTGCTTATAGCTTCCTGCCTGATTGAACATCCCTGTGACACCGGTGTTCTGCATTTTTAAAAGCCTCTTGTTACCAGGGAGCAGCTTTGACTTTTCACACTGGGTGCACATTTGGTACAAGCAGTGAATGAATGTAATGCATGAATAAATATTTGTGTCCAGCCCACACATCTGCTTCTTTCGGTCTCTAGTGAGTTCATCCTGGTTTTTTGTTTTGTTTTGTTTTCCAGCTGCTGTGACTTACTCGAAGCCTCGATTGGCCACATTTTGGCATTACGCCAAGGTTGAGCTGGTTCCTCCAACCCCTGCTGAGATCCCTACAGCTATTCAGGGCTTGAAAAAAATAGTCAAGAGTGCTCAAACTGGTAGCTTCAAACAGCTCACAGTTAAGGTAACTATGGGCTAAATGAAAACGTATGTGCATAACAGAAAATGTCTTCCCTTGGGATTTTTCTGATAGTTTTGATTAATATATGTATTTTCCAGTGAGACTGAAACCTACATAATGAGAGATAATCTCTTTCTTGACTGCTGAGAAAGATATTTACCTTTCTAGTGTTGTCATCTGGGTTGAAATAATTCAGCTATTTTATGTTTCGTTTCCTGTTAGTCTTATAACAAAGAAAGGAGCATTTTTACCGGACAACTTTTTTCCCCTCTCCTATTTGGTTGGTATACTAAAAAGGGATGGCTTACTTTGCGGATTCTGTACCTTTTTTCATCTGTAGGCCTTGGAATACTCCCAGTTTAGCCAAAAGATCTCTTGGACTACCAGGCAGCTAACACTTACATGAAGATAAAAATACTAAAACCTAGGGGCGCCTGGGTGGCTCAGTTGGTTAAGCGACTGCCTTCGGCTAGGTCGTGATCCCGGAGACCTGGGATCGAGCCCCAAATCAGGCTACCTGCCCGGTGGGAGGCCTGCTTCTCCCTCTCTCACTCCCCCTGCTTGTGTTTCCTCTCTTGCTGTATTTCTCTCTGTCAAATAAATAAATAAAATCTTAAAAAAAAAAAATACTAAAACCTAGCAACCATATAATGTAATATGAAAGGTTATTGAATTGCATTAGGATAAAATCTAAAGACTTTAAGAACTGGAACTTGAATTTTATGTTTGCTTGCTTGAGCCAAACACAGGATACAAAAAGCCTAAATAAGTTATTGCTGACTTTAGAATCTACATGCTGGAAAATATAGTTATTTTTCAGACCTCCAGTATTTCTGGTCTAGTTTGAAGGGGAAAATTAAAATTCGTATCCAGGTGCTAAGAGGAAAGGCCCAGTTTTGTTGTGGAGGAGTACTTTTTTCAACTGGATTTTCAAGCTCCACAGTGGCACTTGCATGCAAGGGTGCTTTTTGGAACCAGTCATGTGCTTTTTCTCTCAGAGCAGTAAAACATTGATCTGTGAAACTGAGTCATTACTGAATACTTGGAAAGAGTTTAAACAAAATAATAAGAAAGGGAAAGACAGCTCTTCATCTGTCAGGAAATTCTGTTTGGCCAGACAGAAATGTCTGTTCAGAGACGTACCTTTCTATAGCCATCCTTTCATATGAATGCCCTGTCTAAATGTGTCAGCTATTTCCAGGATGTGGGTTATTTTAGGTCTCATAAAGTGTCTCATAAACTAATAATGAAAGGGTTAAGTCAGTTCAGGTCTTTAAAGAATGCTTTGAAAGAATTTATAAGCTCTGGACTACTTACCTTACATAATTGAAAGTTCAAGTGTCTTAGCAGTTGAACAAAGTTAACATCAGTAAATCTTGACTTTGTCTGAAACTGCTCTCTAAATGAATAGCATCCTTATATTCTCTGTTACTTGATCCTGGTGAAGAATACTTTTAAATACCTAAGAAAAGAAAAGTGTACATTAAAATTTGTGCTGCTTTTTTCAGGAAGCTCTGCTGAATGGTTTGGTGGCCACCGAGGTGTGGATGTGGTTTTATGTCGGCGAGATCATAGGCAAGCGTGGCATCGTTGGCTATAATGTTTGAAGACCAATCTTTAACATCTGTTTATATGTGGCTGCTTTTTGAGTATTCTTGGACCATGTGTGATCAGACTGGTACTTGAATAAAAGAAGATAATGTATCAAAATCAGTGTTTTCTCTGTCAGACACTACATGGAAGGGTCACAGTTTCTCTTGATAGTAGGATGGATTGTCTTGTTTTAATACGTAAATATAGCTCTACGGGCATGTCTTTTGCTTGACCTAAAATCGGAAAGGATTAATATGAACATACCAACTTGGCAAACACATTTATGAGGTGACATTCTACCTTGAAGGTTTGAAATACATAATGAATTTATTTCATTTCCAGAAATGTCAGGGGAAAGGTCTTGGGAAAACTAGGACTTGATACAGTAGGAAAAAGAGTAATAGCGCGTGCCAAAGTGTTAACAGTTAAATCATGTCCGTAATATAAAGGATAAAATTTAGATGGTTTCTCTTTGCTAGATTCAGAGATAGACCTTTTGATAACACCTGCATTTATAAATGTTAGAGTACTTGGTGGTATTCTGAGTATTTTTATATCATCTTTAACACCAGGACAGACCTACTGAGAGCTACCACCTCTTTTTTAAATCTAGTTTTGATATGTGTTAAATTATTAATCAGTTTATGATTTTTAGAACCTATCTTAACAAAAATAAAATACCCTATGGATACTTAAATAGTTACAAAGTTAGTATCCTCCATAGTTTGAAATAGCACATTATGTCCTGAAATAAATACAAATGCTTGCTATCTGTTTTCTTGAGCTGTTATTATTGAGGATGTAGGAGAGACTTAATCATTCTCTGGGTTTTCTGGGGATTTTACCGTCTTTGGTTCCTTGGTACATTTCTAAATCCATCGTAACTCCTGCAGCCACTGCAAGACATAACATTACCAGCTGATGATAACCCAGAGCTAACTGCATATTGGAAAAGCATCACGGCTCACAGTACAGGATTAATTCTTCAGCAGTACTGAACATTCATCCAGTCAGTCCCAAATTTATCCTCTTAGAAAGCCACTCCTTTAGCTTAGTCAAGGGCAGTTTTCCTAAGTGATCAGCAGGAAAGTCTCCACAAAGGCTGCCACTCTTTTGAAATTAAGTCATGCCTAACTAACTTACTGCTGCTTACAGTAATCACAGGTGGTCAAAACCGAAACTTACCTCATCGAAACACATTCCGTAACTTAAAATATGCATAGCAAAAGACTGAAAATTACTACTACAGTCATAGTAATCTTCAAGAGTTTCTCCATTTCATACAGTGAGTATTTAACTTTAGGGGCACCTGGGTGGCTCAGTCATTAAGTGTCTGCCTTTGGCTCAGGGCATGATCCCACAGTTCTAGGATTGAGCCCCACATTGGGCTTCCTGCTCAGTGGAGACCCTGCTTCTCCCTCTCTCTCTCCCTGTTTGTGTTCCCTCTCTAGCTGTGTTTCTGTCAAGTAAAATCTTCAAAAAAAAATTTTTTTAAGGTATGAGATCAGCTAGCATTAATAACCTACAAGACAGTTGATTCATGGTATGTAATTTTTTCAGTAACCATCTGGTCACCGCCAGAAAGTCCCCAAAATAAACATTTAATACTCACTCCACTGCAACTTCCTTCTCTGCCATCCAGCACACCTCCAATGTGTGGTGGTTAATAGTGCATGTACAGTATTTTCTTAAGTTAAAATAGCAGTGGGCTCCTTGAAGTGGCAACTTCCCCTCACTAGCCAATTACCTTTTGCCCTCCTGAACCCCAAATGTCTTATCTCCTAATGAACTGTTAAGGCTGGCTTTCACTGAATTTGTGGGTGGCAAGTCATTGGCAGGCAATTTCAGCATCCCTCAGATACTCGTTGCCCACCTCCTAAATCCAGGCACTGTGCTATAGAGACATTCATGGACAACACTGAATGTTACCTGTTCCAGTGTTTGGTGAGACAGGTAATTAAGCATGCAGTTACAACGTGAAAAGTGCTATAATGAGGGAAGTGGAAGATAATGCTTGAAAGAGTCTAACCCAGACTTGAGAAGCGGGCAATAGCAAAAGACAAGAGGTAGCAAAGAACGGAACATGGTACGCTGGGCAGGTAGAATAGACCGTGTAAAGGCTATTAAGTCAGGGGCACCCACCCTGGTGAGTGGGGCTCAGTCGGTAAAGCATCTGCCTTCAGCCCAGATCATAATCCCAGGGTCCTGAGATACAGCCCCAAATCCAGGCTGTCTGCCACTCCCCCTACTTGTGTATGTGCTCTCTCTCACTCGTGCTCTGATAAAATCTTAAATAATAAAAATTTAAAATAATTTTTTTATTTGAAGAGGTACCTGGGTGGCTCAGTCAGTTAAATGTCTGCCTCCAGCTCAGATCATGATCCCAAGGGCCTGGGGTAGAGCCCCGCATTGGGCTCCCTGCTCAGCAGGGAACCTACTTCTCCCTCTGCCTCTGCTTCTCCCCCTGCTTGTGCTCTCTTGCTCTGTCAAATAAAATATTTAGGGGCACCTGGGTGGCTCAGTTGGTTGAGCGACTGCCTTCGGCTCAGGTCATGACCCCGGAGACCCAGGATCGAGTCCCACATCGGGCTCCCTCGGCAGGAAGCCTGCTTCTCCCTCTCTCATTCTTGCTGCTTGTGTTCCCTCTCTGGCTGTGTTTCTCTCTGTCAATTTAATTAATTAATTAATTAATTAATTAAATAGTTAAGATACATATATATATTTTCAGAAAAAAAGCCGGCACAATGGAAGTTGTGAAAGAACATACATGTGACTGAGTCTCCAGGTGGACATAGCAATGTAAGATTGGAGAATGGGGACCAAGATCATGAAGTACCTTTTATTCCATACCAAGAATTGGGCTATCTTTTTCTTTTCTTTTTAAGATTTTTTTTTAAAGATTTTATTTATTTGACAGAGAGGGAACACAAGCAGTGGGAATGAGAGAGGGAGAAGCAGGCTTCCCGCGGAGCAGGGAACCCGATGTGGGACTCTCCGGGATCATGCGCTCAACCAACTGAGCCACCCAGGCGCCCCAAGAATTGGGCTATCTTTTTTTTTTTTTTTTTTTTTTTTTAAGATTTTATTTATTTGACAGAGAAACACAGCCAGAGAGGGAACACAAGCAGGGGGAGTGAGAGAGGGAGAAGCAGGCTTCCCACCGAGCAGGGAGCCCGATGCAGGACTCAATCCCGGGTCTCCGGGATCATGACCTGAGCCGAAGGCAGTCGTCCAACCAACTAAGCCACCCAGGCGCCCCAAGAATTGGGCTATCTTAAGGCCAGTGCTTGGAAAACCATCGAAGGATTTTGACAAGGCACTGTTCTCGTCTAACAGCAGCAGGTGATTTCAATTCCAGGTAACAAGCATGGGGTGTGTCTAAGCACAGGTGGCCCTCCCCTTTGCTCAGTAAGAGCCCAGACATTCTTAGCACAAGGCATCACTGAAGAAGGGAGATGACAGCTTCTCAGGGTCAAGTCTATTACACATGTATGTCAGTGATTACAGTACGAAGGTAGGATTTCTGAGGAAACCACTATGTAAAGTTTCCCCACATAAATGTCGATAAATACCAGAGCCTTCAGGTCATAATCCTAGGGTTCAGGGATCGAGCCCCTTATAGGGCTCCCTGCTAGGCCCCATACTGATCCCCCTGCTTGAACTCTCTCTTTGTCTCTCAAATCTTTTATTTATTTTTTTTTAAAGATTTTATTTATTTGACAGAAACACAGCCAGAGAGGGAACACAAGCAGGGGGAGTGAGTGAGGGAGAAGCAGGCTTCCCGCCGAGCAGGGAGCCCGATGTGGGGCTCGATCCTGGGTCTCCGGGATCATGACCCGAGCCGAAGGCAGTCGCCCAACCAACTGAGCCACCCAGGCGCCCCTTCTCTCAAATCTTTTAAAAATAAACATTAGACCCTTTCTATGAGGGGTCACATTGTGAAACTGTCCACATTGCACTTAATTCTTTGTTCTATGCACCTCACACTCTCCTTGGAAAACAGTTTCTCCTTCTTTTCCACTCCTTTCCTCCATAGCTGTTTCTTCTGCTCTGATTTCTAAGGTTGGCTCAATGCAATTTACTTTCTTCATATTTCATATTTGTACAGCACTTCACATCTTCAAAGCAGTGCACTATGTCATTTCACCTTCAACTTTCCCCAGAGGTATGTGGCATCAGTGATAGATCCATTTAACAGGAATTAAGCAGCAGAAACATTAAATGATTTGGCTAGGATCCCATGAGTAATAAGTAGCACCCCAAACTGAGCCCAGGTAATGAATGACTCCATGTTGTCGTCTATGCCCTGACTTCATACCTGGCCTTGTAGACTTCCCCCATTCTCCGTTCTGTATTAATGTTCCATCTAGTCTCAGATCTATTTGCCCTACTACCAAGCTACTTAAGCTTTATCGTCCCATCAGATGTCATCCCACCTAATCATGCAAAGTGACATCTAGCAAAAAAAAAAGTGACATCTAGCTTTGTGAGACAGTATTTCCTAAGTAGTGTAGTTTTTATTTCTACCAGAAATGAATTGGGCCAGTTGTGATCACTCCAGATAACCACAGCAGGAGTTCCACCAGATTCCTTTTGAGAACTCAGTGACCTGCGAACCTACTACTACGAAAAAATTGCCGTGAAAGACCCTTGGCGACCTGCCGTAGCCTTGCCTTCACCTCATACTGCTGCCAGTCTTTGCTTCAGCAACACAATTTCCAACCAGCCCCCATAAAAGACAGCTTTAAATCTCATCACATGATTTACCCACTATCTCTGCTAGTTGCAACTCATCAGTTGTGTGTGTTTTTTTCAAATTTTATTTATTTGAGAGAGAGCATACACATTAGCTGTTTGAGTGTTGCAGCAGAGGGAGAGAATCTTCAAGCAGACTTCCCCCTGAGAGCAGAGCCCAGCTCCCTCAGGGAGGGCTCAATCTCAAACCCCTGAGACCATGACTTGAACCCAAACCAAGGGTTAGACACTTTCCCAATTGAGCCACCCAGGCGCCCCAACCATTCTTTCTTACTTTCCTTTTTTAAGATTTTATTCATTCATTTGATAGGGTGCACACAAGCAGGGCAAGCAGCAGGCAGAGGCAGAGGAAGAAGCAGGCTTCCCACTGAGCAGGGAGCCCGATGTGGGACTTGATCGCAGAACCCTGGGATCATGACTTGAGCCAAAGGCAGAAAGATGCTTAACAGACTGAGCCACTCAGATGCCCATTCTTTATTTCTTGACAGTTTTTCCTCCACCGTCAGTGGAAACTATTCACATCTTAATAATAGGCAATTTCAACATACACATGGATCAGTAGCTTTCAAAGTGTGGTCCCTGGACCAGAGATCATGACCCACTGAGCCACCCAGGCGACGCCCATGAAGTTTTTTTTTTCTAAGATTTTATTTACGGGGGCACCTGGGTGGCTCAGTGGGTTAAAGCCTCTGCCTTCGGCTCAGGTCTTGATCTCGGGGTCCTGGGATCGAGGCCCACATCGGCTCTCTGCTCAGCAGGGAGCCTGCTTCCTCCTCTCTCTCTGCCTGCCTCTCTGCCTCCCTGTGATCTCTCTCTCTGCCAAATAAATAAATAAAATCTTTTTTTAAAAAAATATTTTTAAAAAAAAAAGATTTTATTTATTTGACAGGCAGAAACACAGCTAGAGATGGAACACAACGGGGAGGGGGTGGCGGTTAGAGAAGGAGAAGCAGGTTTTCCGCCAAGCAGGGAGCCCGATGCAGGGCTCAATCCCAGGACTCCGAGATTATGAACTGAGCCGAGGGCAGACGCTTAACAACTGAGCGCGCCCTAAGATTTTATTTTCAAGTAATTTGTATAACCAACATGGGGCTCAAACTCACAACTCCTAAGATCACAATTCTCACACTCCATGGACTAAGCCAGGCTGTCACCCCATTCATTCTTTTTAAACCCATCCCCTCCACTCAAGTGTCTTTGTGATTTCTCCCCTTTCCTACATGATTGATTTTCTTCCCTACCCTGTTGTTCCTGTGAGTGTGTACACATGCTATTACCTAATCTTCTTTTACTAAACCAGCTCCCTTTTGCAGCAAAACACCTCAAAAGTTACCAATATTTTGGGGTACCAGGTGCTGATCGGTTAAGTGTCCAACTCTTGGTTTTGGGTCAGGTTGTGATCTCAGGGTTGTGAGATCAAGCCCCAAGCAGGCTCCCCACTCAACACAGAGTCTGCTTGGGATCTCTCCTTTTCCCACTCCCTCCTCCTCTGCCCCTCCTCTCCTCTCTCAAATAAGTAAATAAACTCTTTTTTTTTAAGACTGTATTTATTTATTTGACAAGAGAGAGCACAAGCAGGCAGAGCAGCAGGCAGAGGGAGAGGGAGAAAGAGGAGGTGGAGAAGGAGGGAAAAGGAGGGAGAAGGAGGAGAGGCACCCCAGTAAATAAACTCTTAAAAAATAATCATAATGGGGGCGCCTGAGTGGCTCAGTCATCATGGTCCTGGAGTCCCGGGATCGAGCCCCGCATCGGGCTCCTGCTCGGCCAGAAGCCTGCTTCTCCCTCTCTCACTCCCCCTGCTTGTGTTCCCTCTCTAGCTGTGTTTCTCTCTGTCAAATAAATAAATAAAATATTTTAAAAATAATAATCATAATCATAATGAGGTGCTTGGGTAGTTCAGGCTGTTAAGTATCTGCCTTCGGCTCAGGTCATGATCCCAGGGTGCTTGGATGGAGCCCCACATTGGACTCCCTGCTCAGCCTTCTCCCTCTGTCACCCCCCACCCCGTCATGCTCCCTCTTTCTCCCCCCCTCAAATAAATAAAATCTTAAAATAATAATAATAAATTTTAAAAATATTTTAAAGGACTCTCCTTCACCCCTCCCCCACTTAGGCGCCCTCTTTCTCAAATAAATAATATCTTTTTAAAAAATAATAGAAACAGGGCACCTAGGTGCCTCAGTCATTTAACATCTGCCTTTGGCTCAGGTCATGATCCCGGAGTCCCAGGTTCGAGCCCCACATCGGGCTCCCTATTTGACTCCCCTGAATATCTCTTCCAAGGGCTTGCTGTGCTTTATGATACAGTTGACTTCCAGAGCTTTCCTGTGGCCTTCCCTTCTCCCTTACTTTTTTCACTTCTCAGATTCCTGTTCTGGTTCCTCCTTTCTCAGGCTTCGTATCTTTGGAAGATCAGAGATAAGGCTCAGTCCACACTGATGACTCCCAATTTATCTCTAGCTCCTACCTTTCCCCTGAATTCTAAACATATATGCAACTGCCCCTTTGATAATCTCCGTAACCTTCACTTCCTTTTTTTTTTTTAAGGTTTTATTTATTTGAGAGAGAGAGCAATCATGAGCTGGGGGGAAAGGCAGAGGGAGAAGCAGACTCCCCAGTGAGCAGGGACCCTGATACAGTGCTCAATCCCAGGACCCCGGGATCACAACCTAAGCCAAAGGCAGAGGCTTCATGGACTGAACTACCTAGGCGCCAGTCCTACACTTATTTATTTGACAGCTCAGAGTTTTTGTGGATTTTTAAAATATTTATTTATTTATTTATTTATTTATTTATTTATTTGACAGAGAGAAACACAGCTAGAGAGGGAACACAAGCAGGGGGAGTGAGAGAGGGAGAAGCAGGCTTCCGGCCGAGCAGGGAGCTCAATGCCGGGCTCGATCCCAGAATCCCGGGACCATGACCTGAGCGGAAGGCAGCTGCCCTAGGACTGAGCCACCCAGGTGCTCCTGACATCTCAAAATTAACATGTCCAAAATCCAACTCTTGATTTTCTTCCCCACCCCCACCAGAAACCCACTGCACAGTTTTCTCCCTATCAGCTATTGGCAACGCCATCCTTCCAGTTCCTCAAGCTCAAAACCCTTGGAGTCATCCTTGCCTCCGAGTCTCATATTCTGTATCTGTCCATCAAGAAATTCTTGTGGTTCTACCATCAAAATATATCCGCAATCTGAACCTTTTATTTATTTCTTTATTTTACCACCTCCGCTGCTAAAGCCAAGGTACCACCATCTCTCAGCAGGATTGCTGGAATGATCTCTTAAATAGCCTCCTGCTTCCAAGCTTGCCTGTTTATGGCCTATTCTTATACCATTCAGAGCGATCCCATCAAAATGTAAGTCAGACCATGTCAGTCCTCTGCTCAGAATCCTTCAGTGGCTCTCACCTCACTCAGATTCAAAGCTAAAATCTTCATAGTGAACACAAGGCCCAACAAGATCTGGCTTTCTATTTCCTGTCTGACCTCCTCACCTTGCCGCACTCTCCCCCTCCCTTTCTCCTCCCTCTTCTGGGGTCTCCTTGCTCTTCTTTGACCCACCTGCCTCAGCCCCGACTAGGCTCCTACCTAGGCTTGAAATGCCTACCTGACATACCCCCAGGGCTGGGCTCTCCATCCCAGATTTTCACTGTAGGCTTCGCCAACCACCCTAATTGCAATTCCAAGAAACCTCTTTCTAAATACTCTTTTTTTTTTCTGCTTCCCTCCCCAAATTTCCCAAAATCAACTTCTAACATTTTGTATGATTTACTGATTTATTATGTTTCTTGTTTGATTGTTTTACCTTGCTAAAATAAATACAAGGCCCCCAAAGGCAGACATGTTTAAAAATCTGTTTTGTGGGATGCCTGGGTGGCTCAGTCAGGTGTCTGCCTTCAGCTCAGGTCATGATCCCTGCCTCGGGCTCCTTGCTCAGTGGGGAGCCTACCTCTCCCACTACCTGCTGCTTCCCCTTGTGTATGCTCTCACTCTCTCCCTGACAAATAAATGAATAAAAATATTTTTTTTTAAAAATCTGTTTTGTTCACTGATACATTCCAAGCTCCAAGCATAAAGAAGTCACTCGGTACAATGTGATGAATAAACCACCCTTTAATTAATGATTCCATGCCTTTATAAACTGCTCTTCCCTTGGCCCTTATCCTGGCTCTGTGAGCCTGGCACATCCCTGTTCCACTTGGAGAAGGCTCCTGATTTCCCCAAACTGTGTGCTTTTGCCCTCTCCCACTACCTGCTGCTTCTGGGCCTCTTCTAACACCTCTCATTGTACACTAATGATACCTTTACATTTGTTTCTTTCCCTTACTAACTATTAAGCTTTTTAAGGAAGGTACAATAGCTAACTCACCTTGGTAATCCTAGCCTATCACATTATCTCTCTGGCTTGTATAGCGTACATTTTCAAACAATGAACCAGCAAACTGTCCTTACCGCATCTGGTATGGGGTTGATACACAGCAGAGTCTGGTGGCAGTTTGCCACAGAGGGAGATGCAGGCCTGGGGGACTGGTTTCCTGGAGGCCTGCAGGCTGGGCTGCTGGAGAGGGAGAGCTGCTGCCCGCTGAGTCACTCTCATAGCTCAGCCTCTCACTCTGAAGCAGAGAAGGGGATCCCTGATTAGCAGCCCTTTTCTGGGCAGGGTGAGAGTGAGGGGCTGCCTTCGCATAAGGCCTGAGAGCGAAGAATGAGCCTGTGGGCAGCGGAAGATCTTTCATAGAACATCTCGCTTGAAATCCGAAAATCCCAGAAATTCCTTAGGAACTGACCATCTTAACTCCTGTCTTTGTCAAACCTGCATTTCAGGATTTATACCCTTAGTAGAACTGAAAGAAGCACAACATATGCAGGTTTATAACCCCACACTTTTCCTCCTTGGATTAACACATGGGATCTATGGATGGAGTTTTATAAGAATTGTATGTTGGACTCTTAAAAACAGAGTAGGAAAGGTGATCTTTGGAGGCTCTGAGTTTTAATGCATTCCAGTATTGTCAGATCTAAAAGCAATTAGAACACCATTGTGTCGTTTTGAATTATGCTTGTTAAAATAGGTATTGTTTCCCCTAAGGACACCGTGCATTTTTACCTTGATGTCATGACACTCCCGGTCTCAAGAGGGTAGGGAACTTAATAGAACAAGTGAATAAATATAGTTCTGAGATAACAGTAAATTCAAAGGTGATGATAGGAAATTAGTTCCCAATTTAGTGACCTTCAGGTGGAGTAATGGAATGATAGCCACATAAGGCCAGGATTGGTTAAAGAAACAAACAAGTGATATCAGCCAAATACATTTTAAGTCAGAAGTGGGTTTTGATCATCAGTACTTGACCTTGGACCCTGTGAGGGTTCTGTCTGCCTTGACCATGCTAGTGGAAAGAAGTATGCTTTATTACATGATGCCCGCGTTACTGCAACATGGGGGAAACTACTGTCCACATGACAGTCCACATGGAGTCCCAAGGCTCCAGACTTCACCCCCGCAGCACTGAGGCCGCACACTGAAGCCAAGTGGCCCTTGATCTGGGACTCTTGACTTTGTTTGCTCTGCCATCACCATCTGACTCTCCACCCCAGAAGAAAGATGCCGATAATAATAGTAATAATCTCGCACACTTATCGGTGCAAATAACACAAATGGGCAACAAAACCCATCTCTTATCTCTCTTAAGATGGTATCTGTCACTGCATGTTTTCCTTATTTGTCATCTCTGCGACAGCAAAGACCCCTTGCAGGTTAACAGAAGCCACCGGTCCTAGAAGATTTGAAACGAAACGTTATTCTCCTTACTTTCCACCCGCAAAAAATGAGACGAAGTAGAAAACTCTTTGCCTGAGGTGAGTGAGTCAGGAGCAGAGGACTGGAACGCAGGACTTGATTCCTGGTTTCCTAACCCTAACCACATCCTCCCTACACTGCTAGTTAAGCTGCTTTTTGCGCTGTGAGGAGCAGGGGTGGGAAGGGGGTGGTTTTCTTTTTATGCTTTTACTGACATCTGACCAGTAGTGCACATGTAAGACATGCCAGTTAAACTCTAGCAGGACTATGTGATGATTCTTTTTTTTTTTTTTTTTTTAAGATTTTATGTATTTGACGGAGAGAAACACAGCCAGAGAGGGAACACAAGCACGGGGAGTGAGAGAGGGAGAAGCAGGCTTCCTGCAGAGCAGGGAGCCTGATGTGGGACTCGATCCTGGGACTCCGGGATCATGACCGGAGCCGAAGACAGTCGCTCAACCAACTGAGCCATCCAGGCGCCCCTCTGTGATGATTCTTAATGTATGATTCACATTGGAACCTCGAACAAGATGATTTTTCCTGGGTCTTAAGCAATAGGATTGGCTAGGTGTTAATAAGGCTCAAAATAGAGAAGAGAATAAGGCGATAGAAGAGACGCTAAAACCCAATCCTAAACATCTTAAAAGTTAAGTTAACCAGTGGTCATAATTAATCATCTATTCTTTATTCATAATGTTTCAAAATAATTTCCCATTTTTAAATTTCATATCAGAAGCTCAGATGACTTCACATATGAGAGACATTAATAAATGTAGCTCTTAGGGGCACCTGGGTGGCTCAGTCGATTGAACATCCAACTCTTAATTCCAGCTGGAGTCATGGGATAGAGCGTTTAGGGCTCCACACTCAGTGAGAAATTGGCTTGGGATTCAATCTCCATCTC
Organism: Spilogale gracilis; assembly: GCA_004023965.1. NCBI lineage: Eukaryota > Metazoa > Chordata > Mammalia > Carnivora > Mephitidae > Spilogale > Spilogale gracilis. The sequence continues at coordinate 66,164 of PITA01010038.1, forward strand.
TCTCTGCCCCTCCCCCAGCTCATGGTGAGCAAGTGAGGCACAGTGCGCTCTCTTTTTTATTAAAGATTTTATTTATTTGAGAGAAAGCAAGTGAGAGAGAGAGAGAGGGAGAGAGAGCACAAGTTGGGGGGGGAGCAAAAGGAGAGGGAGAAGCAGACTTGCCAGGGAGCAGGGAGCCCAATGGAGGGTCCTGAGATCATGACCCCAGCAGGAGGCAGGTGTTCAACTGACTGAACCATCCAGATGCCCCATAAATAAAATCTTAAAAAAAATAAATGTAGCTTTTAATTCAGGCTTGCATTTTGTATCAGAGATTATAAGATCTTTGCCTTGTGCAATGATGGTCATAGTCTCCTGGGTTTTAGGGGTTTTGTTTTTTTACTTTAATTATCTACCAAAAGAGTCTAGGAATAAACAACTAAACACAATGCATGCATTGTAATGTAGATTTAAAAACATGTCCAAGCGACCTTACCCAACTGGCCTTGAGAAAGATAACCTTTGGGAAATCTTCCAGGCCAGTTGTGATTGCTGGAGAGAAAATAACCAAATGATCATTACTCAAAGGGCTTCTTCAACTGATAAGAAGTTCTAATCTTTCAATACTAACACCTTCTCTTGTGGAATTCATCTCAGAATGCAGGAGCTGGTAGCATCTAGTTCCTCTGGGAATATTCTTCAGTCAGCAAGTTGTCCACCTAGCTAAGGGACAGCTTCCTGGAATTAAGACTGCAGAACCTAGGTTATAATTAACTCACACTTCCTCCTCCTTTTGTACCTTGGCCATGACCTCGATCCTCACCTAGATTTTCCATCCCGACTATGAATAAAAATTTGTTCTAATTTAGATCAACCGAACTCTAGTCTTGTTAGCCTAAGCTAAGTTGGTATTGGTGGCCAAAAGAAAGAAAGAAAGAATCACTTGGTGATGTTAGGTCTAGTGAATTTTTTCAGAGTAATTTGGAAACAAGCAATGTCTCCCAATTCTAGGAACTGTAGCATTGATAATACATAGAAAGAATGAAAAGGGGTGATCAAATGGGAGAGGTTTTGGAATTTAGGAGGTTTCACCTGCATGAATTTAAAGTCATATTTAAGTAATGATCATCAGTAGGTCCATTGCTACTTATCTAAAGAGCTCGGAGCCCAATCCTACATAATCTCTTTGGTTTCTACAACTTCACAAGAGATAAGGTTTACGGAATAGAATCAAGTGTTTTGCCCGTGTGAAAGGTGAGATTCCAAGAAGCTGTTATGAAGCTTCGCACATGTGCAAGTCTTCCAGAAAAGAGCTATGCCTTTCCCATTACGTTAAGGAGAAAATAGAAACTGTCCAGCATGGACTCCTTCAGTTTCTTACCCTTCACCTCAAACTGATCTGCTCCTAACTATCCCTTTTCTTCTCTTCTCCTAGAGGGAGACATTTAGAACATTCTTTCCAAAACTATCCTTCTATATTTGCTCTTGATTCTCTTCCTTTCTATTCTTCAATCATCTCTTCCTGTTGTCCATTTTTTATGTGTTCATTTATTTGTTCAACAAACATTTATTGTACTCTTGTTATAGGTCATATTAAGTTCTTGGGACAATGAAGTGAAAGACAACTTTCCTACCTTCACAGGACTCATGGTCTAGAGGAAGAGGTAGCAGAATGCATTATCACAAAACACGCAATGATGATACTAAATATTCACGATAGAAGTCTGCATATTATGCTACAGCAGTATGCACCCTGGGGTGGAGGGCACAACACATGAAGCGGGACAAGTAGGGAAGGAAGGACATTTTATTTTATTTATTTATTTTTAAAAGATTTATTTATTTATTTATTTGAGAGAGAGAGATACAGCAAGAGAGGGAATAGGAGCAGGGGGACTAGGAGAGGGAGAAGCAGGCTTCCTATCAAGCCGGGAACCCAAAGTGGGGCTCGATCCCAGGACCCTGCAATCATGACCTGAGCCAAAGGCAGCCACTTAACGACTGAGTCACCCAGGCACCCCAGAAGGACATTTTAAACTGAGAGAATGGGGGTGCCTGCGTGGCTCAGTCATTAAGTGTCTGCCTTTGGCTCAGGTAGTGATCCCAGGGATCTGGGATCGAGCCCCACGTTGGGCTCTCTGCTTGGTAGGGTGTCTGCTTCTACCCCTGCCTGCCACTCCCCTTGCTTGTGCTCTCTCTCTGTATGTCAAGGAAATAAATAAAATTGTTTTTTAAAAAAAATGAGTGAATGAATGAAATACTAAAAAGAGGGGCACCTGGGTGGCTCAGTCGTTAAGCATCTGCCTTCGGATCCTGTCATGATCCAGGAGTACTGGGATCAGAGCTCTGCATCAGGCTTCCTGCTTCTCCCTCTCTTCCTCCTACTGCTTGTATTCCCTCTCTAGCTGTGTTTCTCTTTATCAAATACATACATACATACATTTTTTTAAACATTTTATTTATTTGACAGAGAGAAACACAGCCAGAGAGGGAGCACAAGCAGGGGGAAGGAGAGAGGGAGAAGCAGGCTTCCTGCTGAGCAGGCAGCCCGATGTGGGGCTCGATCCCGGGTCTCAGGGATCATGACCTGAGCTGAAGGCAGTCGCTTAACCAACTGAGACACCCAGGCGCCCCATACATACATTTTTTAAAAAATCTTTTTAAAAAAACACTAAAAAGAATAGAGGGCTAAGAACATAACTCTGGGGCGCCTGGGTGGCTCAGTGGGTTAAAGTCTCTGCCTTCGGCTCAGGTCATGATCTTGGGGTCCTGAGATCGAGGCCCACATCGGGCTCTCTGCTCCGCAGGGAGCCTACTTCCTCCTCTCTCTCTCTGCCTGCCTCTCTGCCTACTTGTGATCTCTCTCTCTGTCAAATAAATAAATAAAATATTTTTTTAAAAAAAGAACATAACTCTGAGAAACACCAACATTGAGGGATGGATACGTGATAGGAAGCCAGTGAAAGGGTTTGAGATAGAAAGTAGAGAAAGGTAGGAGGAAAAGCAGGAAGGAAAGAGTGGGGTCACAGACACCGAGGCAGGAGAACTTCCAGAAGTTCAACAATACTATAAAAAGACCAGGAACAACAGAATGAAAAAGTCACCATTAGTTTTAACAACCTGGAAGTCACTGGTATTTTTTATGTCAACAGTATGAATGGGGGTGGAAGGCAGATGACTGTGGTTTGAAGCATATAGGGAAGATGGTAAGGAACCAGAGACTTTGAATGTAGAGATTCTGTTCAGAAACTTAGCAGCATCGTCATTAGGCAATATTTCCCATTTATTTATTTTCTGACCTAGGCAGCCCTTGGAAGCCTTCACTCTATAATAGACGTGTGTGTGTCTCCATCCTTCCCTTACTCATTTACTTATCCATTCATCCTCACCTCTCCTCTCAAGCCCTATACTTTTTTTCTTCTCTAGATTTTATTTATCTATCTGACAGAGAGAAACACAGCAGAGAGGGAACACAAGCAGGAGGAGTGAGAGAGGGAGAAGCAGGACCCCCGCCAAGCAGGGATCCCGATGTGGGACTCGATCCCAGGACTCCAGAATCTTGACCTAAGCTGAAGGCAGTTGCTTAACCAACTGAGCCACCAGGCGCCCCAAGCCCTATAGTTAACACGTCAGCACATTTTGACCCAATCTTCATTATATATCTTGAATCTGACCATTTCTCCCCACCTTCACACCACCAATCAAGGCCAAGGCCCCATCGTCTTGTCACCTGGACCAATGCAATAACCTTCCAACAGAGCTCCCTGCTTTTAGCCTTTGCCTCCCTCTTGTCTATTCTTTTTTTTTTTTTTTTAAGATTATTTATTGATTTATTTATTTGTCAGAGAGAAACACAGCGAGAGAGGGAACACAAGCAGGGGGAGTGAGAGAGGGAGAAGCAGGCTTCCTGCCGAGCGGTGAGCCTGATGTGAGGCCCGAACCCGGGACTCCGGGATCATGACCTGAGCTGAAGGCAGTCGCTTAACCAACTGAGCCACCTAGGCATCCCCCTCTTGTCTATTCTTACACCAGCAGCCAGAGTCACCCTCCCAAATACTAAGTCCTATTTTGTCAGTCTTCTCTTTAGAAGCCTCCAGTGATCTGTCATCTCATTTCATATAATCTGAAACACCCTACCCCCATTACTTTGCTCACCTCCTTTCCAACTGCTACTCCCCTCAGCCTCCTTTACACCAGTCACACGGGCCCCCTTGTTGTGCCTTGTATACACTCCACCTCAGGCCTTCTGCATGTGCTCAGAACAATCTTTCCTCAGACAGCATCAGTCCTTCAGCACGCTGTTCAAATATCCAAAGGTCTTCCCCGCCGTCCTTTATAAACGATCGCACCTCAACCTCTCCCCGCTCTCTCTTCTCTTCATCATGCTCAATAGCACTTGTCAACGTCTGACCTATTATAGTCATTTATTTATTATCTCTTTCCCTTCACTAGACTGTAAACACCTACAAAGTATGTCTTCTAAGAGCACCTCCTCTTGAGAAGCGGAGATAAAGATAACCAGGAAAACTATGCCTGCCCTTGAGGAACCCACACTTCAGTGAGTCATCTAACCTAACAAGTAATTAGAATGGAAATGCTCAAAGCAATTGGATGTGAGAGTCTGAGGCCCCGGGGAACAGTGCGGTTTGGGGCACTCTTCAGCCTGGGTAGTAGTTAAAACCATGAGTTCACCCGAAGAGAATGTAAGAAATGAAAAGCACTCAGGAGACACCGGCGTTTGAGGGGTGAAGGTCAGAGAAAAGAGGCCAAGAAGGAATAATAATAATCAAAGACATGAGGGAGAGCTGAAAGAATGAGGCACTGATGTCAATGCTACTAGACCTCTTCCAGAATACTGCTAATAATCAAGCAAGGATCATTCTTTGCAACTCATGACATGTCAACTACTGCTCTCAGTATGTTCCATATCTTCACCCATTAAACCCAAGGAGTGAGGAGCTAGTAGGACCCTGTCTTACAGAGAAAATGTTCATGGCCCAAATACGCACATGTTTGAAGAAGTAAAGATCAGAATCCAAGTAGTCCATAACCCTATGTTATTACCCATCGTACTATACTAAGCTGGCTCTTTCTATTTTTCTCCTATTTTATTGAGTTCCTGCGAATGGTCAAGTATTCTAGGCTCCAGATGTAGAGCTGTAAGGCAGTCTCTCTCTTCATGGAGCTCACGTCCTTGTGGAGGAGACAACCACTGAACAAGTCAGCTGATGCATGACAGACAATAAGTGCTTGGGGATCTGGCCGGCTCTGTCGGGGGAGCACATGACTCCTGATCTCAGGGTCATGAGTTCAAGCCCCACACTAGGAGTGGAGGGTACTTTAAAAAAAATAAAATAAGGGCGCCTGGGTGGCTCAGTGGGTTAAAGCCTCTGCCTTCGGCTCAGGTCATGATCTCAGGGTCCTGGGATCAAGGCCTGCATCGGGCTCTCTGCTCGGCAGAGGGCCTGCTTCCTCCTCTCTCTCTGCCTGCCTCTCTGCCTATTTGTGATCTCTCTCTCTCTGTCAAATAAGTAAATAAATAAAATCTTAAAAAAAAGAAAAAATAAAATTATTAAAAAATAAAAATAAATAAGTAAAACAGATAATCAGTGCCATGAAGATAAATGAAGTAGCATGAATGATAGGTGGTTGCCTTTCAGAGGGGGGGACATGTAAGTAGAGATCTGAAGGAAGTGAGAGAGGGAGCCAAGAGGATATCTGGGGGAAGAACATTCCAGGCAGAGGGCAGGGCAAGTGCAGAAGCCTTAAGGTGTGAGTGTGCCCAGTGTGTTCCAGGAACTGCAAGGAGGTCAGTGCAGGGGGAGCATTGTGAACAAGGGAGAGAGGCAGGTGATAAGTTTGGGAAGCTATGGGAAGGTTTCCAGGATATAGAAGTGAAATAAGTGAAGGGATCAGACATATTAGCTTGCATGTTACAATCACACAGAGTAAAGGAATGTGTGTGTCCATATATTTAGATATATACATTATATATACATACATATATGCTTATGGGTATTCTGAAATATTGGACAAAAAACTTAACAGTGATTACCTTTTAAGGGAGGGAAGGGACATTTAGACTTTTAACTTTATATTGTTCCATACTACTTGAAAAATTTCACCTAGCACACGTTACTTTTATAATAATCAAAAATTAGCCTAAGAAACAACCACAAGTGGCCTCCACTCACTTGTCTCCTTGTCCTTTTCATTTCCTCCTCAACCAAATACAATCCGACCTTGGACTTCACCTTTGCCCTGCTTCCAGGCAGTGCCCGTGCCTTCCCCAGGACCCCCAGGGACACTGCAGTCCTTTTGCTTCTCAATCTCTCAGCTACATTTGACGTTGCTTACAGTTCTTCTATTTGAAAGGCTTTCTCCTTTGGCTCCCTACTTGCACACTCTGACCCCACGCAACCTTCTTCTTCTGATTGATTTCACTGCTACTTTTTATCAGCCTACCCAATGGACGTGGTTTCTTCTGGTTCTAACCTTGACCCATTTGCCTCTGTGCACTACACACACTCTTTCTGAGTGGTCTCATCCAGGTCTGCATTTTCAGAGACCCTTTCTATGCTGCCAAGTCCCCCATCCAGATCTCCTACTTGTCCTTGAGCTCTAGCCCCATATATCCAGCTGCCTATTAAACAGCTTCACCTGCAGACCTCACAGGCATCTCAAACGTGACTGTTTGAAGACCAAGCTCATCATCGCAAGACAATATCTTCTTCCGACTGTTTTCCTTATCATAGCTGGTATGTAGGCATCTGCTTGGTGACCCTAGCCAGAACCTGAGAAAAACCCTTCTTCTTCACCCTCCCTTTGTAAATGGACATCTAAAAGGCATTCCCTCCACTAAATATCATTGGATTCTGTCCTCATTCCCACATCTCTACTATGTGTCACGGCACTCATAATCCAGACCATTGCATACAGATATGTGAGTCTAAAGTCTGGGGAAGAGCTCAGAGATGTTCTTTTTTTTTTTTTTTTTAAGATTTTATTTATTTATTTGACAGAGAGAAACAGCCCAGAGAGGGCACACAAGCAGGGGGAGCAAGAGAGGGAGAAGCAGGCTTCCCACCTAGCAGGGAGCCCGCCCGATGTGGGGCTCAATCCTGGGTTTCCAGGATCATGACCGGAGCCGAAGGCAGTCGCTTAACCAACTGAGCCACCCAGCCGCCTCGAGCTCAGAGATATTCTAACTGCATTTTCTGCCGTGAGTGTCACCATCAGTCTGCTTTCTTACACTCAGTTGTCACAGTGACGTGGCCCAAACTCCCATCATGTTGTCAGTCCCTCCTTGAAATCTTTCCGTTTTTTCTGAACCTTTCTTGCATGAAATCCAAAATCCTTGGTATGATTGGCCTAGTCCTCTTTTAACACTTCCCCATGCACCTCATGTTCAAGCAATACTGAAGTATTCTTTGTTTTTCAAAGGCCTCTTTCCTCTGAATGTTTCTGTGAAAGTTTTGTCACATGACATCATAATATCCCCAGGTCTAAACTAATCCTTGGTACAAAGCAGATGTTCCATAAAGGCTTCTTGAGTAAGAAAAGGGACAGAAAGTTGAAGTAAGGGCACTAATTAGAAAACTATTATAAGAGGGTCACCTGGGTGGCTCAGTGGTTAAGCGTCTGCCTTCCACTCAGGTCATGATCCCATGGTCCTGGGATGGAGCCCTGCATTGGGCTCCTTTCTCCAGGGGAAGCCTGTTTCTCCCTCTCTCATGACCCTGTTTGTGTTCCTTCTCTCACTGACTCTCTGTGTCAAATAAATAAAATCTTTTTTTTTTTTAAAGATTTTATTTATTTGACAGAGAGAAACACAGCCAGAGAGGGAACACAAGCAGGGGGAGTGAGAGAGGGAGAAGCAGGCTTCCCGCCGAGCAGGCAGCCCGATGTGGGACTCGATCCCGGGTCTCCAGGATCATGACCTGAGCCGAAGGCAGTGGCTTAACCAACTGAGCCACCCAGGCGTCCCC
>PITA01010039.1:0-74132 GCA_004023965.1 Spilogale gracilis
GTGTGTGTGTGTGTGTGTGTGTGTGTGTGTGTGTGTGTGTGTGAGTGTGAGTACCACTTTGTAAGATAGTTGCTTCCATACTGATAAAGTGTTGACTTGCACTGCTGTGGTTTTCAATTTTTTAAAACATAAATTATAGGGGTGCCTGGGTGGCTCAGTTGGTTGGGCGACTGCCTTCAGCTCAGGTCATGATCCCGGAGACCCGGGATTAAGCCCTGCATCCAGCTCCCTGCTCGGCGGGAAGCCTGCTTCTCCCTCTCTCAGTCCCTCTGCTTGTGTTCCCTCTCTCGCTGTGATTCTCTCTGTCAAATAAATAAATAAAATCTTTAAAAAAAAAACTTAAACATAAATTATAATTAGTTTGTTTTCATCATTATCCATTTATTTTCATTGAGATCACTTAACTAATCCTACAACTGTAGTGGCTCATACTTGCAGTAATAACATTGTGTCCATTTTGCCTGTAACTAGACTTTAAAGACACATGTGTTATCTGCCTTTCTATTGTTATAACAGATTTTATATCATTTTTTATATATGCTTGTTTAATCACACCTCACTGTTAATCACTAAATTCTTTATCTGGTGGAGACTGGGATGGAGCAGGGAGATCTTTACCCAGTTGTCTAGATCATCCTGATTTTATATACTTGGATTGTGTCCAGTTCCTACAGACTCCAATAAAGAAGACAGTTATGTAAGTCTGTGTCAAGACGGTCAATGACATTTTTAAAAAAGGAAAATGACCCAATCCCAGATAGGAGGGATAGTAAATCTTGCGCAAAGAGAAGTAAAGGAAAGAATGTTGGGGATGGAAGAGCCTAGGATCATTTTTGAATATTTAAAGTCATTTTCTGAACATTTAAGATTTATACCTATGCTGTCCAATTTGCTAGCTACTAGTCATATGTGACTACAAATTTCAATTTAGAGGAGTTAAAATTAAATAAAATGAGAAATCCGGTCCAACAGTGATACTAGCCCCATTTCAGGGGCTTCTGATCAAACAACACAGATACAAACCATTTCAATCATCACAAAGTGCTCTACCAGAAGCACTGGTTTAGACTATAAAACATCTGAGCAAATTTTATTCAAAAACTAGCAGTGGTAGCTGACAGAATGATCCACAGCACTCCCAAATGGTTCAGTTTGAAGAAGGCAGAAGAAAACAAACGATTATCCAATCCAAGATAAAAGTGGAACCCACTAAATGGAGGCAATTGTCAGCCAGCTTGGTAAGCCTGGAAAAGGAGACTGTATTTTGCAAAATGGCCTGCCTTGTCATATGTTTAAAGCGATATCACAAAGCAGTTGCAACCAACACTTGTGAGACTGCCTTTGTTTGCAGCAGCAAAGAGTCCCGCCCTCTTTAAGGGGGTCTCAGCTTCTGAAATAGATGCTTCAAGACAGAGACTGTTACTTTTTCACTTTGGACAATCTGCTTGGTGCCTTTCCTAAATAGGAGTCTGAAATAATTCTTTTTCTTAAATTTATTTCTGATAGAGAGAAAGAGAGCGAGCAAGAGGAGGGGGAAGGCAGAGGGACAAGCAGACTTCCCACTGAGTGGGGAGCCCTACAAAGTGGGGCTTGATCCCCAGGCCCTAAAGTCATGACCTGAGCCAAAGGCTGACGCTTAACCGACAGAGCCAACCAGGCGCCCCTAAATTAATTCTTAAGTAAAGTCACAAGGTAAATGAAACTTGCACATCATGGGTATGGCTGCCCTTCCTAGCTTGAATACTTTGTATGCTTGAGGAATTTTCCGCATCAAGAGCCCCATTTTTCTAGCATAGAAATTCTGACTTTGAAGGTAAAACCCCCACTTCACAGTCTGTCTTGCAGCAGCAGCTCAGGCAAGTGACCCTCCACCAGTCGGCTCCAGCATCCTGAGACTTGATGCCAGCAGTGAGCAGCCAAGGGAAACAGGCTCCGGGTGGGTGGTGCCCAGTGTTCACGGCGGCAAGAGCAGCAGTGTTGGCAAGGCCACCACCTGACACGTAGCCCTGATGCTGGCTGCAAGAGCCCTTCTGGTCAAGATCCGCGACTTAACACTTAGCACTGGACGTGGCGGCAGCCATGCGCTCCTCAGACTAGTTCTGTGACTTGGTCTTGAACATTCTTCCTGGAAATTTAGCCTCTAGTCTTTCTCTAGCTCTCCTGTTTTTATTCTGTGAGCTACATAATACTGTTTAATAAATCATTTTTCTGCTTAAATTAGCCAGAATGGATTTTGTGGTTGTAGCTAAGAATGCTAAGACAGGCAGTGATGCCAGTTTGTGTTCTAGACTTACAGATACGAATTAGTTCACTCAGTATGCGTCACTGGCTGTTTACCTGGGTCTGCAGGAGGAACTGGCTGAGCACTCCAGCTAGAGCACCTTCATGAACAGTGGTGTCGGGAGAGGTGAAGTACTGGAGGTAAGACAGGTGTTGGACATGCTGAAATCGAGAACACTCCTTTCTTCCCTCAGAAATCCAGTCCTTTGCCACATTCCTACAACCGTGTCTCTTAAATATCTTCCCCATATCTCCTTTCTCCATTTCATAGCCCTTCATTCTTTTGACAAACATTCGGCCCAGGTGTTTATTATTTCTCACTTAAATTATTGAAGTGGCCGATTACAACAATAAGACTGCATAGTTCCTCCCACACCATGTTGTTACTTATTAATGTGTCTTTGCTTATGCTGTTCTGAGAACCAAGAAAACCATTACCTTCCCCTTATTCATGTGGATTGGATACCTCCTATTTATACTTTAAGATGTCGATTTTTGCCTTTCCCATTTCCTACTACACTGTGTGGTAATTATGTGGTTATTTGTTCAATTTATCCAACTAGGTTGTGAGCTCCTTAGGGCACATACCATCTTTTATGGACTGTTCTGTATTTCCAACCCTTGTCCCAGTGCCTGGTATACAATAGGCACATAATCAATGCTGTTGAAAGAACAAATGACTTGTAATTATTTATTACTTGCTTATCTCCCTGTCTAGTCTATGAGTTTCTTAGGACAAAACCGAGTCTGGCGTATAATAGGAACTCATAATGATTTGTGGCACACATAAATGAGGTTTGTATGGGGGCTCAGTTTAAACTAATTGGTAGCAATCAAAATTATTATTCTAATGCTTAGAATTGAAGCTAGGGCTGGCTGTTAGGGTTTGGGAATTGGGATGTGGTAGAGGAAAACCCCTGTAGGTGACATAATTGGTCAATGGCTCCAGGTGCCACACATGAAGTCCTTCCTTGTATTTGCACAAGACAGGCCTTCCCATAGGTCACACCCAGATCATGCCACTGTGCAGAGGAAGATGGGGTCTCCTCTGATAAGTGGTTTTGGTTTGAGGACGCTCTGGTGACCTTCACAAATACTCTTTAGAATTACACAGCAGCCTAGGACTTATTCCCGTTTGGTCTCTCACTTAGGGTCAGAAAAACGTGGTAGTCTTGTGGCTCTCCCAGCTGCTATCAGCTCCTCTCTCACTTTGTCTCCATTCTTGGCTTCTGATTCTCAGAATAACATGTGGTTGAAGCCTTGGGAGTCCATTAGTTACTTGAGGAGAGCCAAAGAACGAGGACAAGGAACACCAAAGAAAGATGCCTACAGGGCATGAATACTTAGGGAGTGTGAAAGAGAGTGGGGGTGGGGGGAGATCGCTAAAAAGAGTGATCAGATTAGCTGTCAGAGAGCCATGGAGAGTGAGTGGTGTTCCAGAATGGGCCATCACTGAGTGTTTCATTCTAGAACTTTTTCTAGTAACCATAAAAGTGAAAAATTTACCAGGAAGAAATAAGAAGTCTTCTGAAACTAGATAAATAAAAAGAGAGCATCTGAGGCCATGTACTATTTATTTGCCTTAAAAAAATTCAATATTTAGGGTGCCTGGATGGCTCAGTTGGTTAAGCCACTGCCTTCGGCTCAGGTCATGATCCTGGAGTCCCGGGATCAAGCCTTGCATCGGGCTCTCAGCTCCACGGGGAGTCTGCTTCTCCCTCTGACCTTCTCCTCTCTCATGTTCTCTGTCATTCTCTCTCTCTCTCAAATAAATAAATAAATTCTTTTAAAAATCAATATTTAAAGACAAACAATAAAATAGAAGTACTATCACAGTAGGTACATATATCAAATCATTACATTGTATACCTTAAACGTAGATAATGCTATATATCAAGTATGTTTCAATAAAGCTGGAGGGGAAAATGTTTAGGTAAAAGAGAACTATGTACAACACAATACTTTTTTAGTCAAGTTTGCTTTAAGTGATCAAGAAATAATAAAGTGGAAGCAATAGAATACATCTATTTTTTACATGTTCAGATTCATAGAAATAAACATTGTTAAAAACTGATTTATGCCTAAAGAAAGCCACTTCTGTTTTCATCCTTGTATTACTCCATTTTCTATCTAGCTTTTCCCTCATTATATAATATAAATATTATTATTATATTATTTGGCAAATATACCAGATAGAAGTAGTATGGGAGTGTGGATGGATGGATAATATGCTTTCTCTAATCATGGGAACTGATACAGAAATAAACTAAAAAAATAAATCTCTACAACATGGACAAGAGAAGAGTTATTGAAAGTTGATTTAAAGAGAAAAAAGGGCTGCTAGATGAAGAAAAGAGTATTACAAACAGAAAGAAAGTCAGAACAGAGTCAGTACAAGAAGAAAGTCACAGAAGTCCAGTTCTTTTAGTGCTCATTCAAGGAACAAGCAGCAGAGAGGGTTTGGGGATGGTGATGTTTATGTGGCCCTTGCAAGGGCCCTGGCGTATCAGAGAGTGGGTCAAACGTTGTTCTATGTGTGTCTGAGAGGGTGTTTTAGATGAGATTAATATTCAAATTGGAACAGGGTAAAGCAGATTGTCACCGTCCCTCAAGTAAGAGGCAATTCTTCCTACCTGACTTGTTGAGCTGGGCATCAGTATTTCCCCGCCTTTGGACTCAAACTGGAACATCAGCTCTTCTGGGCCTTTAGCCTGTGTGCTCTCAGACTGGAACTGACACCATTTGGCTCTCCACTTCTCAGGTCTTTGGACTTGGACTAGAACTTACACTATTGGTTCTCTGGGTCTCCAGCTTGCTGACTACAGATCTTGAGACTTTTCAGACTCTGTAATCACATGACTATGTGAGCCAATTCCCCATAATAAGTCTCTCTTTCTCTCTTTCTCTGTATCTTGGCTATGCACATCTTCTACAGACACAAGGCATACATCTTATTGGTTCTGTCACTTTGGACTAAACAATGTCTTTACCAAAGAACCAGAGAGTAAGCACCATATGGACATAATGGTCTATTAAAAGACTGCCTGATGGGTGCCTGGATGGTTCAGTGGGTTAAAGCCTCTGCCTTCAGCTCAGGTCATGATCCCAGGGTCCTGGGATCCAGGCCCACATTGGGCTCTCTGCTCAGCAGGGAGCCTGTTTCCTCCTCTCTCTCTGCCTGCCTCTCTGTCTACTTGTGATCTCTCTCTCTGTCAAATAAATAAATAAAATCTTAAAAAAAAAAGACTGCCTCTTAACGTACTGATTGTGCCTTTCAAATATCCTTTAAGCATGTTCCTTCCTCCCCATTTACAATGTCATTACTTTAAAGCCTTTGATTTTTTGTCTTTACCATTTAAATGATCTCCCTGCCAATTTCTTTCTCCAATGCACCAGAAAGATATTTCAAAATGCAAGTCTGATAATGTATTTCCACTACTTAAAATCTTTCCATTCTTTCTGGGAGGGTTTTCTTTCTCATTCTAAGTGTTGGCTACACAGGTGTCTTTGATTTGTGAAAATTCATTGAACTGTAAACGTATGAGTTGTGTACCTGTCTATATATATGACTTAATTAAAACGTTCCACTTAAAAATCTCTCCACGTATTCCCATTGGGCCCAGGATTGAGTCAAAATCCTTAGCTTGATAATTGCAACCTTTTGTGATTCCTGTCTTTCCTAATTCCCCTCATTACCCCAGTCTACCCATACCTAATTGCTGGTGACCTATAAATAAATTATATGTTTTCTTTTTTAAAAAAGATTTTATTTATTTATTTGACACACACACACACACACACACACACACAGAGAGAGAGAGAGAGAGAGAGAGAGAGAGATCACAGGTAGGCAGAGAGGCAGGCAGGGGGGGGGGGGGGAAGCAGACTCCCTGGTGAGCAGAGAGCCCAATGTGAGGCTTGATCCCAGAACCCTGAGATCATGACCTGAGCCAAAGGCAGAGGTTTAACCCTCTGAGCCACCCAGGCGCCCCTAAATTACATGTTTTCTTAACTATTTACCTTTTTTACTCTGCCTGGAGTCCTCTTTCATCATTGTTCACCTTCTTAACTATTAGTCATCCTTTAAGAATAAACCTGATTGGCAATTTTTGGGACAATTTTTAATCCTATAATCATTTCTTCCTTGGGTACCCAAAGTATGTACTGCACACACATCTAACATAACACTCATCACATTGGTGTACTTATTTATTTTTATTTCTGACTCTCCCATTAGATGGCAAATACCTCTGTGGCCAGGAACACACCATATTTATCTTTTCCCAGTATCTAATTGTATTTGGCAGATAGTATATACCCCATAAACATGTTTTAAATACATGAATGAGGGAGACAGATTGAGGAAATGTAATAAATGAGCCATGCTTTTGAAATAAATTACAATATAACGGAGTAAATGAAATACATGCCTAAAAAGTTAAATGAAAATATGATGCAAAACTAAATGAGTCACAAATAATAATTTGTTAAATGTTCACTCAAGGAATGGACCATCATAAGTGATGCAGGAGTCAAAGGAGAGGCGTGGTCATTTTGTGGTAAAGACTTGACACCTAGGTCTAAGAAGTTGCACAACATTTGGATGGCTGGAAAGAAAGGAGGAAAGATAGTTCCATAACAAGGATTGCTTAAAATATCAAGAAAGAAACAATTGGGTAAATAGAACAATCTCACTTTTTTTTTTTTTTAATACGGAAGACAATTGATAAGACAGGAAATTCAGGCAAAGAAAGGAAGTTTGTAGGGAAGATGGTATTCTACATTTTGGCCATGTTGAGTTTGAGTTGCCTGCAAAAGACCAAGTACAGCTGTCTGGGAAGTGGTTGGAAATCTAGCTTGCATTTCAAGAGAGAAGATATACAAGTTTGCTAGCTAGTCCATGTGAGCCAATGAATCGACCTGAAAAATAATAGGGAGAGTTAAGGGAAGGGATTAACAATAGAAAATTGAGGGGGGGGGATCTATATTTAAGGGATAGAAAGAGGAAGACATGCCAAAAAGGGAAACTTGATAGATGTCAAGAAAATAGGAAGAAACTCAGAAAACTGGAGAGTGACATGTTAGGGTCAGAGAAAATTTTAAGAACTGGGGTTTTGGGCAATGGCAAATTTATCCAAGAAGCCAAGAATGCCAAGAACAACAAGACTATTGGGTTTTGTTTAGGAGCTAAATGATTATCTTCAAGATAGCAATTTTCACTGGTATGTGAAGACTAAAACTAGTACTGTGGGCTGAGGAATGAGAGGGAAGGTAGGAGGGGAAGGCTGGGGTGAGAGCAGGGGAGACTTGGTCTGGTAGTTTGGGAGATTATCAGAGATAAAGAAGGCTTTTTGTTTGTTTTCTCAGATGAAGTACTTGAAAATGTTGTAGGTAAAAACAAAATTTTTTTCTTTTTTCTTCCAGAAAGAGGTAGAGGCTGCCAGAAAGCAATAGGAAACAATCAATTGATGGGCCAAGATCCAAGGATAGGCATAAAGGACAAGAATCAAGGCCAATGGAAGAACATGAAGGAGGAATACTTTGAACTCTAGGGAAGTTTGAGGGTTTTAAGAACAAAAGTGGGGGAGAATACACACTGGAAGACTTCAATCTTTTTTTTTTTTTTTAAAGATTTTATTTATTTATTTGACAGACAGATCACAAGTAGGCAGAGAGGCAGGCAGAGAGAGAGGAAGAAGCAGGCTCCCTGCTGAGCAGAGAGCCCGACGCACGGGCCTCGTTCCCAGGACCCTGAGATCATGACCTGAGCTGAAAGCAGAGGCCTTAGCCCACTGAGCCACCCAGGCACCCAACTTCAATCTTTTTAAGCAAGTGGGAAGTGAGGTTCTCTGCTTCAGATGGGCAAGAGAGAAGTGGAAGGTTAAGGAAGGTGAGCTGAGCTGAGAAATGATGTAAAGATGAGTACAGAGCTTAGCATCAAGATAAGAAAGAGGTGGGTACAAGATATAGAGATATAGGCAAATGTATTGTCTACACGTGTGTTAGAGATGCAGTATGTGTATGTTAAAATGATTCATATGCATACATGTATTGATCATGAAATTCCATCTCCCAGTGATAAACGTTGTTATGTGATATTATAGTAAGAGACTCTTGCGGGGTGGATGCGTGGCATTAGTCTGGGGTTGGGAGTCTGAGTGATTGGAAGGATACGTGTGCCTTTGCCAGACCCACAACAGTCAGGAGGGATTCTAGGAAAACAAGATGATGTGTCTGATTTTAGGCATGAGGTTTGATATGAAAAATTATAAAAGAGAGGATTCTCATAACTGTATATTAGCGAGGTCTTGAGGTGAATTCATGACCAGAGGAGGATAATAGGTAACACAAAGATGAGGGAATTAGGACATGATTGGAAAGGAGGGAAAAGAACAAGGTAAGTGCTGTGACCAGAGGCTAAGGGGACAAAGATTTTCAACTGTATTTAGTGGTACAAAGAACAAGGGATACATCAACTTCATGATTATCTAATTGGGAAACTCTCCATTGATTTTACTTAAATTATAGTCTTGCTTTCACAATTAGCTTTCAGATGGATTGTCCTATAGTACCACAAATTATTGCTCAGATTTTGCATAGAAGGGTTCATTCCAAAAGAAATATTCCTACCTTCCCTCCCCATCCCCTTTGATGAGTAGGGTCTGGGCTGGACTCAAAATCTTTCAAAAGAAAACTTCAAATTTATTTCTAAAACATTTGTAAAATGTGTCTTTGCTTTCATTGTTTTGGTTTGCCATGTGGATTTATTTCATTATTTTTCACCGGACAATTTCTACAAGCTTCTGGGACAAGATGATTTTCTTTCTCAGACAATGATTCCTGCCAATATGTATAGAAGCAACATTTCTGAATATAATATTCTCTGAAACTGTCTTGGCATTTTTGCTGAGAGACAGATTAAACTGGAGAGAGGGAGACCAACAATAACCCAAGAGAATGCGTTATATCTAAGTCTTGTTTTTTTATTTTGAACACTGTATTTTTAATGGACACCCTTAATTTTATTGCCATCAATGTGTGAAACAAACCACCAACAGAAAGAGTTATATCAACTTTTGTTTATAAATTAAATATTTTGTGGTCATTATTAGAGTGTATTTACAAAGAACTCTTCTCCTGGGCTCTCTCTATGACTGAGGGATAGATTAGGAACAACACCACACTGAAATACTCTCATTCAACTTATATTTACAGAATAATTCAGGTACATAAATGAGAATTCTTTAGATGTAGCCAAAATATGTATTAACCAGAGCTGTTATGGATGATTAGCAATATACCATAAAGTGAGATTTTGGTATTTTGTTTCATGTATTAATGCTGCTAAAATTAAATTCTCTATTATTCCTAGCCCAAATTTTTCTTATAATCCCTTAGAGATAGCTCTCTCTGATATATTTTCTTGCCTCTCAGTCATGCATAACAGAAAATTATTCTGCATCTCATCCAAGCTCAAAAAAAAAAAAAATCCCAGTTTTAAGTGCATGCTGTAATGGTGCCAAGAGAGAACTCAAAATAGAAGCCTCAGGACAGAGAGAGATGATTTTGCTCAGTAAGTTTAAATGTAGTATTAGAGGTTAAAATACACCAAATTGATTATCCAGGTTATCATTCAAAATTCCAAGTGGACACTTTCAGGAGATGAATAAAAGAAGGGAACCAAAAATCTGCAGGAAGTTTCCTGGGTCAATGCCCACTGAAGACCTCCAAATATATATCTTAACATGGGAGCAGACTGTGTTGCTATGCAGTGTTCTTTTTTTGTTGTTGTTGATAATTGTACTTGTTGTTTTAGGCTGCATCCATCAAACAAAAAATGATTATTGAGCTACTACTATGTGCTTGCCATTGTGGTTAAGTGTAGCTGGAAGCTAAGATGTAGAAATCCAAGCTCCCATTCCATGAGATGCCAGGAATGGAGGCTGTGGATGATGGGGGAGGGGCATAGAAGAGGTAGGATTCATGACCATCTGGTTAAAGAGATCATGCCAGAATTGTCTCACACAAGTGCAGCCTGTTGTATGCAGATGCTCTCACTACAGAGGAACCTTGATATAAGTGCCTTTTGCTTGAACCGAACAGTTATCAGAGAGATGCTGCCTGGCAGACTTCTGAGTTCACCAGCCATATGCCTTTACAGACAGGGTTAATGAGGGCAATCTCTATCTCAGTATCCCTGACACATGCTTTGAATCTGCTAGCTTCTAAACTAAACTACCTATCTCTGCTAAGATGAACTGAATTACAGAGTGCATATCAAGAAGTGATTTCCATATATGAAAATAATCTTAAACAGGCAATGTCATGGAATTTCAAGCTAAGTCTACCTCTTTAGTTCTGTTCTTATAGTTATGGCAAAATAAGATAAATATTCCTTAAACACTGAGAGTCTATTGACTGTAGATTAATGGCGTATCTGTAAGTTGAAGATAGAAAGTTTGATGTTGAATAATTTTATTCTCATATTGTTGAAACTCACCACTTTGGAGGATATTTTTCTTATTCTCTTTCTCATTTCATTATTATTATTTTTTATTAACATATATTATTTGCTTTAAGGGTATGGGTCTATGAATCACCAGTCTTACACAATTCTCAGCATTCACCATAGCACATACACTTCCCAATGTCCATAACCCATCCACCCTATGCCCCCTCACGCCCCAATGTCCATAACCCATCCACCCTATGCCCCTTCAGTTTGTTTCTTGAGATTAAGAATTCCTGGGGCGCCTGGGTGGCTCAGTTGGTTGAGCGACTGCCTTTGGCTCAGGTCATGATCCCAGAGACCCAGGATCGAGTCCCACATCGGGCTCCCGGCTAGGTGGGAAGCCTGCTTCTCCCTCTCTCACTCCCCCTGTTTGTGTTCCCTCTCTGGCTATGTTTCTCTCTGTCAAATAAATAAAATCTTAAAAAAAAAAAAGAATTCCTTATGGTTTGTCTCCCTTCTGGGTCCCATCTTGTTTTATTTTTTCCCTGCTTACCCCCCATGACCCACCACCCTGTCTCTTAAATTCCCCATATCAGAGAGATCATATCATAATTGTCTTTCTCTGGTTGACTTATTTCACTTAATACCCTCCAGTTCCAGCCACATTGTTGCAAATGGCAGGATTTCATTCTTATGACAGCATAGTATTCCATTGTGTATATGTGTGTGTGTGTCTATATATATACACACACACCACATCTTCTTTATCCATTCATCTGTTGATGGATATCTAGGTTCTTTCATAGTTTTGGCTGTTGTGGACATTGCTGCTATAAATGTTCAGGTGCACCTGCCCCTTCGGATCACTACATTTTGTATCTTTAGAGTAGATACCCAGTAGTGTGACTGCTGGGTTGTAGGGTAGCTCTATTTTCAACTTTTTGAGGAAACTCCATACTGTTTTTCAGAGTGGCTGCACCAGCTTGCGTTCCCACCAACAGCGTAGGAGGGTTTCCCTTTCCCTGCATCCTCACCAACATCTGTTGTTTCCAGACTTGTTAATTTTAGCCATTCTGACTGGTGTGAGGTAGTATTTCACTGTGGTTTTGATTTGTATTTCCCTGATGCTGAGTGACGTTGAGCACTTTTTCTTGTGTCTGTTGGTCATTTGGATGTCTTCTTTGGAGAAATGTCTGTTCATGTCTTATGTCCATTTTTTTTATTGGATTATTTGTTCTTTGGGTGTTGAGTTTGATAAGCTCTTTATAGATTTTGGATACTAGCCCTTTATCTGATATGTCATTTGCAATATCATCTCCTATTCTGTCGGTTGTTTTTATGGTTTTGTTGACTGTGTTCTTTGCTGTGCAAAAGCTATTGATCTTGATGAAGTCCCAATAGTTCATTTTTGGCCTTGCTTGCCTTGCCTTTGGCGATGTTTCTAGGAAGAAGTTGCTGTGGCTGAGGTCGAAGAGGTTGCTGCCCATGTTCTCCTCAAGGAGGTTGATGTATTCCTTTCTCACATTGAGGTCCTTTATCCATTTTGAGTCTATTTTTGTGTGTGGTGTAAGGAAATGGTCCGGTTTCATTCTTCTGCATGTGGCTGTCCAATTTTCCCAATGCCATTTGTTGAAAACACTGTCTTTTTTCCCTTAGACATTCTTTCCTACTTTGTTGAAGGTTAGTTGACTGTAGAGTTGAGGATCAATTTCTGGGCTCTCTATTCTGTTCCATTGATCTATATGTCTGTTTTTGTGCCAGTACCATACTGTCTTGATGATTATAGCTTTGCAATAGAGCTTGAAATCTGGAATTGTGATGCCACCAACTTTGGTTTCCTTTTTCAACATTCCTCTGGCTATTCGGCACCTTTTCTGGTTCCATATAAATTTTAGGTTTATTTGTTCCATGTTTTTGAAAAAAATTGATGGTATTTTAATTGGGATTACATTAAATGTGTAGATTGCTTTAGGTAGCATAGACATTTTCACAATATTTTCCTTCCAATCTATGAGCATGGAAGTTCTTTCCATTTCTTTGTGTCTCAATTTCTTTCATGAGTACTTTATAGTTTTCTGAGTACAGATTCTTTGCCTCTTTGGTAAGGTTTGTTTTTAGGTATCTTATGGTTTTGGATACAACTATAAATGGGATTGACTCCTTAATTTCTTTTCTTCTGTCTTGCTGTTGGTGTATAGAAATGCAACCGATTTCTCTGCATTGATTTTATATCCTGACACTTGACTGAATTCCTGTATGAGTTCTAGCAGTTTTGGAGTGGAGTTGTTTGAGTTTTCCATATAAAGTATCATATCATCTGCAAAGAATGAGAGTTTGACTTCTTCTTTGCCAATTTGGATGTCTTTTATTTCTTTTTGTTGTCAGATTGCTGAGGCTAGGACTTCTGATACTATGTTGAATAGCAGTGGTGATAGTGGGCAACCTTGTTGTGTTCCTGACCTTAGGGGAAAGATCTCAGTTGTTCCTCATTGAGAATGATATTTGTTGTGTGTGTTTTTCATAGATGGCTTTGATGATTTTGAGGTAAGTACCCTCTATCTCTATACTGTGAAGAGTTTTGATCAAGGAAGGATGCTGTACTTTGTTAAATGCTTTTTAAGGATCTATTGAGAAGATCATATGGTTCTTGTTCCTTCTTTTATTAATATATTGTATCACATTAGTGATTTACAGATATTAAACCAACCTTGCAGCCCAGAAATAAATCCTACTTGGTTGTGGTGGATAATCCTTTTAATGTACTGTTGGATCCTATTGACTCATATTTTGGTGAGAATTTTTGCATCTGTGTTCATCAAGGATATTGGTCATTCTCCTTTTTTTCTTTTTTAAAAAATATTTTATTTATTTATTTGACAGAGAGAGTAGGCAGAGAGAAAGGAGGAAGCAGGCTCTCCTTACTGGTTATGGGTCTCTTCAGGTCTTCTATTTCTTCCTGGTTCAGTTTTGGTAGTTTATGTGTCTCTAGGTATGCATCCATTTCTTCCAGATTGTCCAATTTGCTGATGTATAGTTGCTCATAACATGTTATTATATCTTTGGTGTTGGTTGTGATCTCTCTTCTTTCTTTCATGATGTTATTAATTTGGGTCCTTTACCTTTTCTTTTTGATAAATCTGGTCGGGGGTTTATCAATCTTGTTAATTCTTTCAAAGAACAAGCTCCTAGTTTGGTTGATTTGTTCTACTGTTCTTTTGATTTCTATTTCATTGATTTCTGCTCTGATATTTATTATTTCTCTTCTCCTGCTGGGTTTAGGCTTTCTTTGCTGTTCTTTCTCCAGCTCCTTTAGATGTAGGGTTAGGTTGTTTACTTGAGACCTTTCTTATTTCTTGAGAAAGCCTTGTATTGCTATATACTTTCCTCTCAGAGGAACCTTTGTTGTGTCCCAAAGATTTTGAACAGTTGTGTTTTCATTTTCATTTGTTTCCATGAATTTTTAAAATTATTTTTTAATTTCCTGGTTGACCTATTCATTCTTTAGTAGGATACTCTTTAGTCTCCATGCACTTGAGTTCTTTCCAACTTTCTTCTTGTGGTTAAGTTCTAGTTTCAAAGCGTTGTGGTTTGAAAATATGCAGGGAATGATCCCAATCTTTTGGTACTGCTTGAGACTGCATTT
The DNA here is from genome assembly GCA_004023965.1 of Spilogale gracilis. Classification (NCBI taxonomy): domain Eukaryota; kingdom Metazoa; phylum Chordata; class Mammalia; order Carnivora; family Mephitidae; genus Spilogale; species Spilogale gracilis. The sequence goes on from PITA01010039.1 coordinate 14,376, forward strand.
GTGACCCAAAATGTGATCCATTCTGGAGAATGTTCCATGTGCACTCATGAAGAATGTGTATTCTGTTGCTTTGGGATGGAATGTTCTGAATATATCTGTGATGTCCATCTGGTCCAATGTGTCATCTTAAGCCTTTATTTCCTTGTTGATCTTTTGCTTAGATGATCTGTCCATTTCAGTGAAGGGGGTGTTAAAGTCCCCTACCATTATTATATTATTGTTGATGTGTTTCTTTGATTTAGTTATTAATTATTTCATGTAATTGGCTGCTCCCATGTTAGGGGCATAGATATTTAAAATTGTTAGATCTTGTTGGACAAGACCTTTAAGTATGACAGAGTGTCATTCCTCATCTCTTACTATAGTCTTTGGCTTAAAATCTAATTTGTCTGGTATAAGGATTGCCACCCCAGCTTTCTTTTGATGTCCATTAGCATGGTAAATTGTTTTCCACCCCCTCACTTTCAATCTGGAGGTGTCTTTGGGTCTAAAATGAGTTCCTTGGAGACAGCATATTGATGGGTCTTGTTTTTTTATCCATTCTGATACCCTGTGTCTTTTTACTGGGGCATTTAGCCCATTTACATTCAGGGTAACTATTGAAAGATATGAATTTAGTGCCATTGTATTGTCTGTAAGGTGAATGTTACTGTCTATTGTCTCTGTTCCTTTCTGGTCTGTTACTTTTAGGCTCTCTCTTTGCTTAGAGGGCCTCTTTCAATATTTCCTGTAGGGCTCATTTGGTGTTTTCAAATTCTTTCAGTTTTTGTTTTTTGGAAGCCTTTTATCTCTCCTTCTCTTTTCAATGACAGCCTGGGTGGATATAATTTTCTTTGGCTTCATATTTTTTTCATTTAATGATCTGAATATATCATTCCAGGCCTTTATGGCCTGCCAGGTCTCTGTGCATAGGTCTCCTGCTTATTTACTATTTCTGCCATTGTATGTTATAGACTTCTCCTCCCAAACTGCTTTCAGGATTTTCTCTTTGTCACTGAGACTTGTCAGGGTGTAGACCTATTTTTATTGATTTTAACGGGGGGAGGGGGTGTTCTCTGTGCCTACTGGATTTTGATGCTTGTTCCCTTCACCAAATTAGGAAAATTCTCTGCTATAATTTTCTCCAGTATACCTTCTGCCCCCCTCTCTCTTTCTTCTTCTCCTGAGACCCCAATTATTCTAATATTGTTTCATCTTACTGTATCACTTATCTCTTGAATTCTCCCCTCATGGTCCAGTAGTTGTTTGTCTCTCTCTTAGCTTCTTTATTTTCTTATCATTTGATCTTCTATATCACTACTTCTCTCTTCTGCCTCATTTATCCTAGCAGTAAGAGCCTCATTGTTTATTGCATCTCATTAATAGTTTTTTTTTTTAAAGATGTATTTATTTATTTATTTGACAGAGAGAAACACAGTGAGAGAGGGAACACAAGCAGGGGGAGTGAGAGAGGGAGAAGCAGGCTTCCCGCTGAGCAGGGAGTCCAATGTGGGGCTCAATCCTGGGTCTCCAGGATCATGACCTGAGCTGAAGGCAGTCGCTTAACCAACTGAGCTACCCAGGCACCCCAATAGTTTTTTTGATTTCACCTTGGTTAGATTTTAGTTCTTTTATTTCTCCAGAAATGGATTTTATTTCTCCAGCAAGGGATTTTCTTTAATATCTTCCATACTTTTTTGGAGCCCAGCTAGCACCTCAGTAATCATCATTCTGAACTCTAGTTCTGACATATTACTAATGTCGGTATTGATTAGGTCCCTAGCCATTGGTACTATCTTTTGTTCTTTTATTGAGGTGAGTTTTTCCAACTTGTCATTTTACCCAGATAAAAATAGATGAATTAGAGAACAAAATACTAAAAGGGTAGGGATAAACCCAGAAAAATATTCACTAACCCAATCAGAAGAGACCCAAAACCGGGGGAGGAGAAGAAAGGAAAAAAAAAATCTATATCTATATCTGTCTATATCTTTGTTACCTGAACGCTTTCCGTACAGCTTTGGAGGCCGGGAATGAAGATGGCGGCCTCCTAGTCTCTGGCCCAGAGGAGCCGAGAGCTGGGGCCCTACTCCTCAGTGTGCCCTCAGAGAAAAACCATCAGTCACACCTGTCTCCCTGTCTCCGGCTGCACTCCGGGTCACCTGGCCTGTGACCGAGCGTTTCTAGCTCTGGCGCTCAGCCCCATTTGGAGTCTCCAAACCCAGCAGATTCCTGCAGTGCGCTCCCGCGCTGCCTCTCCTCATGGAGGAAGGAGAGAGTCTCCCCGGATCTGCCACCCATGGGGTTCTTTCTTGAAGAGCAGTGTCTTGACTGTGCCTCAGATCCTGGGTTAAGGTAAGCCCGAGCTGAGAGCCCCCTCCTCGGCTCTGTCTCTGCCGCCGGCTTCCCACTCTGATACCTGGGAGCTCTGCCACGCTCAGGCACCCTGGGTCCTTCTGTGACCCTGCAGGTCCTGAGACCACACTGTCCCTGTGAGGGTTCCACCACTCGCTTAGCCTCTGGGGCAACGTCCCTCAGTGGAGCAGACTTCTAAGGGTCCCAATTTTGTGCCCCGCTGCCCAGGTGCTGGCCCCTCCCCCATGGTCTGTCCTCCCAAAATGTCACCTCTGATTCACTTCTCCGCGTGCCCTACCTTCTAGAAAGCTGTCACTTTTCAGTTCCTAGAATTGCTGTTCTTCTTCTCTTCGATCTCCTGTTGAGTCTATAGGTGTTCTGTCTGGTTTGATGACCATAGCTGAACTCCAGGGACCCGGTGATATCTAGGCCTCCTACTCCTCCGCCATCTTGCTTCTCTGGCCTCATTTCATTATTATTAATAAATAGGAGTTTCTCCACCATGATTCAGAAGAGAAAACCCCCCTGAATTATAGACTTGAAAGTAACTCATCCTAAGCGTCCATACAAAGTATTTTTCAATTTGGTAGAAGAGTGAAAAAGATTTTTGTCAGCTCACCTTTCTGTGTGTATGTCCCTCATAGGTCTGGTTTTTTCATTTTGTTTACCTGCATTAGTTGTCTCCTGGCTATCTCCATTGGATGTCTCAAAGTTACCTGTGCTTTATCTCTGGAATTGAACTCATTACACTTTCACTCCAAATACATTCTTCCACTGCAGTAAGTTATCTTAGATAAGGGTTCACTCTCCCTGGAAAATTCCTGCCTCATGGCCTCGCCCAAAATGTCATGTCCTCTCTTGTGCTTTTCCAGCTCTCCCAAGTGAAGTTAGTTGTTTCTGTTTCTATTTTCTCTTGAAACTTTTTCATACATTTGCTATTTTCTTTATATACTGTGTCATGACTGTGATCAGAGGAGGGACTCTACCATGTTTTCTGTAATCTTGTTTGCTACGGTAATGCATGGCAGAGCTTACACAGTGGAGATGTTTGTCAAATCCATTTAAATACACCTGGTGCCATGTCTGTCCTTTGTCTTAATGTGTACCTTCATCAAGGGCAAGACAGGACTGGCTAAGTGCTAAATGTCTTTTACAAGCTATTTAATTGGTTAAGACTCTTAACTTGTTGGGTTCAGTTGCTTCACTTATAAAACATAGAGGAGATGTGATTTCCTGCCTTCAATGCTAATAGTAATATTAATGAGAATAGTATATACATATTTCTTTCTTTTAAGTTTTTTCTTCCTTCTCACAGACTCTTTTTAGAGGCCTGGCTCAGAAGGATAGTCAAAGACAGTAAAAGATTTTTTATTCTGAATAAAAATGTTTTGGAGAAGGACAGTCTTCAACTATAAAAAGGGCTTTCATGTGGAAGAAGGACAAGTGAGACTCCAGTGCGGCAGAAACTAGAAGAAGGTTAGTAAGAGGCATTCAAATATCGGATAGTGTTTGGTATATGTTGTCTGGGTCATACATTCCATATTTAAGGATTTCAAGGACCAGTAACATCTTATATCACTCCCCAGATTTGAGCTCATATTGCGTTTTCAAAGTTTCATTTTGCCAAATAAAAAACAAACCCAGAAGGGCCCCTGGGTGGCTCAGTTGGCTGAGCATCTGACTCTTTTTTTTTTTTTAAAGATTTTATTTATTTATTTGACAGAAATACAGCTAGAGAGGGAACACAAGCAGGGGGAGTGAGAGAGGGAGAAACAGGCTTACCACTTGAGCAGAGAGTCTGATGTGGGGCTCGATCCCAGGAGTCCAGGCTCATGACCTGAACCGAAGGCAGAAGCTCAACAGCTTAGCCCCTCAGACGCCCCAAAAGAATAGCTCTTTTTGGTAAGGCTGGTAGTAACTTACAATGATACACACACGCACACATTAAAATTTTTCCTCACCTTTTGCTCAGATCTTGCAAATACCAATAATGTTGTAGTAGGCCTGTAGCTCAGCATTTAAGCTGCCATGTGCTAAGACCTCTTTTAAACCTGCTATTCAGTGATAAGGGGTCAAGATATACATATACATCCCTATTTACATATATACTTACATATTTAATTTGGAGGCTTGCATAGGTCCTGGAAGGTATTCTCTTACAAATTTTTAAAATGTTGGAACCTGATATGTAGTTACCTTGCTTTGACTTAATTTCTGCAGTCAGAACATTATATATATACATACATATATATATATTTAAGATTTTATTTATTGATTTGACAGAGAGAGTGTGAGAATACAAGCAGGGGGACCAACAGAGGGAGAGGGAAAAGCAGTAGGGTGAAGTGAGTCTCGATCCAAGGACCCTGGGATCATGACCTGAGCCAAAGGCGGAAGCTTAAGAACTAAGTCACCCAGGTGTCCCAGAGCATTATATTTTTGAACAAGAGCCTTGATTTTGGCCTATCTTCCTACATAATGTTTCTCTTTGAATCTCTAAAACAAATCAGCGTTGTTGGAATTCTGGGCGTACCTACAATACTGGATTCTTAGTATGATGCTTCAAGTTGTATCTTTAAGAAAACCTTACTTAGGAAGACCAGGGTATTGTAGGTTAGGGGACCAGATTTTTTTTCTCTTGCTGCTATAGTTTCCCGTGTAACATTGGGGTGCTCTTACTCTGAATCAGGGTCTAGGATGTTCCCAGAGGGACTGTGGTTGTCCTAAAGGCAGGAGTGGTGGGTGTAGGGCTAGTAACCTGGGGTGGCCTAAGATAGCAAGTGAAAGGAGAGTCTTTCTCTCAGGACAGGGGCATAGCCACTGCTTGGATGTAAAAGTAAAACATTAAGGGTAAAGGGGGAGCTCTCACCTGGACTCAGGTTTGGGCTAAGACTTACACAGCAAGATATAAGCAAGTTTGGATTCCCAGCTTCATGACCCTTGGTGGTGAATGTGACAGCTTATAGGAGCAATGGAAAGTGACACTCAGAACCCAAGTCTTATAAAGTAGTAGTACAAGTAGGTATGAAGTTTATATTGTCACATTTGTTCAGTCATTTTCTCCTGAACATAAGATACTTTAGCAGAAGGTGCTTCCAGAAGCAGCAATTTTTTTTTTCACTAGGCAACTAGGTTATACTCAGGAAGTTACATATAACATCTTGTAGTCATAAGCAGAGAACACTGGCTGTCCTTCACTCAGGCTTCTGTAAAGATGTAACATAAATAAAGGGTTTTGAATTAAAAGTCTCAATAGCTATTGTGCATTATTAAAATGACCCACTTTATAAAGATGAGGAAGTTGTTATGCTAAATAACAAACCCAAGTTGTAGAAACAATTGAATATGGGATTCCAGATACATGTATCACATGTCTTTGATGTATTAGGAATGTAGATTCATTTCTGCACATAGGAATGTAGATTCACTTCTGCACAAAGGGCAGCTTACTGTTGCCCCTTTAATATTAAACTGAACATGCAAAGTTGGTGTATCATTCTCTCATCCTATATGTTGGTTTGAGAAGGGCTTTCACAAACTCTTTCCAGAAATTAAACTAATGACCACAATAACACGTTACCCCCAGAGCTTGTCTAAGCCTGAGGTATTGCAATTTTTTGTAGTCTTGATGTATATCTCCTGGCAATACCACCACAAGACAAAATTGTAATGCTTTGCAAGAGTTACCCAGAGATCCCCGAGGTTCAGTCTTTCACCCCAGAGAGATACCTTGAAGAGACACTTTCTGGAAGATTCTGAATCTTAACCCCATAGCTGAACTTCAGGTTGTCCTTGCGATCTTCTGGTGTCTTCAGGTTCCATTGGGGTGAACATCTCAGAATTTGCCTTCCTCAGAAATTAAATTCAAAGGGAAAGAAGTGGGTATATGTCTAGCCACCTCATTTCCTAAGGAGGATAATACTGTCCTTATTGACATTATCACTGCAAATGTGAAATTGAGATTTTTTTAAAAGATTTTATTTATTTATTTTAGAGAGAGAGTGAGCAGGAGGAGGGGCAGAGGGAGAGAGAGAGAGAATCTCAAGCAGACTCCAGTGCAGAGCTTAATCACATGACCGAGAGGTCCTGAACTGATCTAAAATCAAGAATTGGCTACTTAACTAACTGAGCCAACCAGGCAGCACAGTGAAATTGAGATTTTTAAGGGAACTGCCTGCATAATTCGGGCAGCCAAAAATTCCCTTTTCTCTGAAATACTCAGATTAATGAGATGAGTGTTGGTAATGATGTGAGTGTGCATTGTTTTCTCTTCTTTGTGGGATGGGGGAGTGGAATTTGCAGTAATTATTTGACTAATTGCCTTCATTCTCTGTCTCTGTGCAAACAGCCTATGCTCCCTGGCTATCTTAACAGTGTGAGCTTGTCTTACTTCCCAAGAATTAGAAATTATTTGAACTCTCTTATGATATTTGCCCTCAGTACTCCCTTTGGATGTGGCAGAAAGTAGCCCATCAATCCCATTTTGAAGATGGGGGCATTGATCTGTGGGGAGGCCATTGTGGCTGGTGAGGATGGGGCCAGACCTGGGTCTTGTGACTCACAGTCATGCACTCTCCTGCCTACAAGGCATTGTGGAATGTGTTCCTTGTTGCCAAAATTAAGGCTGAAACCACCCAAAGCTGGCAGGACTAGTTCTCCTTTTAAAAGCATTCATTCTTACTGATGGAGGTATAAGAAACCCAAGATAAAAATTAGACCAATTTCAAAGCCAACTACTGAAAGATCACAAAGGGGGCAGGAGGGAGGTCTGCCTATTGTATGAACACTTAGAGATAGTCACCTCTAGCAACAATTTTATCTGTCCTTATTTTTTTTAAAGCACACTCCCCCATCCCCCTGCTCTTCAGTATCGCAGAGTCAGAGTCATTGGTGAAGCACTTCAACAGTTTTTCCTGCCTCTCCAACCAGATGCCCAGACTGGGTGAACTGTATTAATCAGAGGCCACCCTGGCCACTGTGTAAAGTAATAGATTAAGCGACTAGCCCAGTGTGAGAAGAGTAACTGTTGGCTTCTCTCTGTAGTGCACCTAGAAGGAGACCATGGTCTGGCAGATAATCTATACCTATTAGGGCAGAAATCAATGTGCCCAATCAGGTAATGTCCTGATTGGATTTCCTCCACAGCAGAGCACAGGTAGCCTTGAGGCGTGGCCGTCTGTTGGTTTCCTCCTTCAAACGTGGAGGCCTGGCAGCTGGGACAACCGCTTGCCCCCTTGATCCCCGCAGAGCACCTGGCACAGCTTCTTCTATTCTCGTTGCCCACACTGCACTGGATTGCGATCTTGAACACATCTGCCAGTGTTCTGTTTTCACTTTCATTGTGTTTGTATGTCATCCTGAGATCAGATATAAAATGGAATGTGGGACCGATACTGAATTAACTGAGGTATGTTGAGCCTGCTCAGACTTCACTTGAGGTCGTCTGTATGTGCATTAATCATCACAGTTTTTGGTGAAAAATTTAGTAAGAATCGATTTGGCATATACTGAATACGGAGGCTCAAACCGAATTCTGGACGCAATCATTTTATTTCTGAAGCTTTTCACTTTGTGTACATTTTGGAGGGGTTTAGTAAACATTTACTAAAGAATAGTGTTTGGGCTTTGACTTTATTGAGTTGGATTAATTTTGCACTTTAGGATTCTCTTTTGATTTTGACTGTGATTTACGCTGAGTATTATGTTATAAATCATATTAAGAAACAATATATAGTGTTGGTAGGTTAGCCATGTTTCCACCTATAGTTTTTTCTCCATGTAAGTAATGTCTCTCATTTAAATACATAAGAGCTAGGGGAGATGTTTCCTGTCTTTCCAAAAGAAATACAATTTATCAATGGGAAAAAAAGCATGTGAGAGATTTAAACATCTTGCTGCGGCTCCTAGATCCAGCTGAGGATGACTCCAAGAGTTCACAAGTGTGGGTAGTGACGGCTGACTCCAGACTTGAGCCCATTTGCACGTTGTTGTCTCTTGAGAATTTACTACCGCTCTTTCTGGTTTAACAATCTCCAGACTGAGAGGAATCTGAGAGGCCAGGCAAGGATTGCTTCGTCATGGAGGTTAGGTAAACCACATCAGCTCCCTTAATTGTGGATGCTAGGGCAGGTGGGAAAAAATGTATGACCCACTCCTTGCGCCCCCCCCCCCAATGATGACTATTCTTCTCTGAGAGCAACCTTGTGATTCAAAGTGTTTTCTGTATTTGAAAATGACTCTAGTTACTAGAAATTTTTCTTAATAACATCAAATATATTTTTCCCTCAGAGGAAAAGAGTCTGCATCTGAACTGAATAAAAATCCCAGACTCTGACCTTCTAACATGCTTTGGCAGCTTATCCATGTATTTTTTCCTTTGGTATCAGCAGCTCTGTTGGAAGACTGAGCCCTGACCTTTTGCGATTAGATAGAATTAGAAGCTAGCATTTCAGATGAGGATAAGATCACTCCCAAAGGCCTTAGCAGACAGGTGTCAGTGCTGGGGACCAAGGTGTCCTACTGAGGGCGGCATTTCTAGTGATGGACCAGGAGCTGGAGATGTTATCTATGAACAGTTGTCAGTGAGTCAACTCACAGGACGTCCCACATTCTGGGGAGAAGGGTAGTGGAAAGAGGGTCACCAACATCTTGTGAACTGTTAAAATGGAAGGAAATTTCTAATTTCCCCACCCAGGGAGCATAACAGAGTGATATTTGAGTATAATATCAATTTAGAAAATACAATAATGGTAATCATTACTGAAGGAAAACTAAAACTTCTTGTGGCACTATAAGGGAAAACTAACCAATCACTAACGAACCAAGCAGATAAAAATTTACCAAGAAATGCATTAAATTAATAAGGAAAAACACAAACTGCATTTTTTTTTTTTTTTGCATTTTATGGCAGATTTCTTTTTAAAGCAAAATTAGCTGCTCTTTCCTTGAATGAATTTGCAACTTTCATACCAGGAGTCTTTTAGCTCCTTTTCTGCTTACCGTATGCAAGGTAGCATCATATTCAAGTGAGCTTGAGTCTTCTCCAGGATTGAATAAGGTTACACACTTTACCTACAACATTGATTGAATCATCCCGGCAATGTTATGAGATGGGCCATCGTCTAGGCCCCATTCTGTGGGTGAAATTTTACTGTTTATCTTACTTGCCTGTCATTGCCTCCCTTCCCCAGTCCTGCTAATCTAGCACAGTGTTCTCACTGAGGGATGCCTGATGCAGCCTAAAAGAGTATAAGGCACCCAACTCCACTACTGGGGTGCAGCGTCTTAAGGTAAGCTGATGGTGCCTCTGTGCCCATTGGTCAACAGTTTTTCCCTGCCATCCCCTACCACGTCTGCCTAGTCAGTGCACGTGTCCTCACATCCTGGTTTCTTCTGCTTGGATTGCAGCCTCACCACCAACTCTAACGCTCGCTCTTGGGTCTCCTGATGGGCCCCTCTCTACACCCTGCTTTATCCTGACCATTCTACCCATGTCAGCTCCTATTGGCCTCTGCTCTGGCTGGGGGCTCCTCACAGCAAGCTACAATTACTCAGGCAATTCTCTGAATCCTTCCCTCCTTGTCTGCTTGTGATTAGACTTCTGGATCCCAGACTCCACACGTGAACTATCCTAACTGCCTTTGTTCCTTCCGGTGGGCTGACACTTCAGAGTCCCCTTCTGATGTTTTGGGGTCTCTGCACAATTTTTGAGTTTCCTTGCTTCTTTGGTACCAGAGTCTCCTCCCTAGGAGGAGATCTAGGCTCTGTGAGCCCATAGTTTATTCAATATGGGGAGGTTTCCCTGTATGACACAAAGGTATCAAAACTAACAGATGCAAATTAAAATACTTATTAAAAATACTATAAATTACATAAATATTGAGAGCAAAAAAAAGTTGAGACATGGCTTCTTAGAGATTCATAGTCCTGGTTTCAGAGGGCAGTTTATCAGAAATGCTTATATAGAATGCTTCCTGTTGCAGTCTGACTTCCTTTTACCTCTCAGAACCCTTGACAACTCCCTGTGCTCCTAAAGTCTAGTGCATGTTAGGGCCCTAAGGCTTAAGTATGACTAGATTCAGGGTAGTCACTCTGATCCCTTCCCTGTGGCTCTGGGTGAGAGCTCAGTGCTCTGGCCTTCAGTTCTAGAGAACTGTAATCCTGAGAAGAGAGAGATAAAGAGAAAAACAGAAAGAGACAGAGAGAGTGTGTATGTGAGAGAGAGAGTGCAACTGTTTGTAAATGTGAGAGAAAGGCAGTGTGTGTGTGTGTGTGTGTGTGTGTGTGTGTGTGTGTGTGTTTAGGAGTGAGACTGATTCAGACTATTCCCTCCAGCCTGCCATTCCTCTTTCCTCTGGCATGGAACCCTTTTCCTTTCTGGCATTTTATATCCACTGTTACTTATTGACAAACTTTGCTGCAGGAAAACTGAATACATTTATGGTACTTCCTGTTGTATCTGGGGGTGTGGTCAGGCCTGAGATGATTAACCACCTTGGGCTGGGGCACACTTGGAGAGCTAAAGGCCTAACTGTGGCACACCCAGGCAGGGCTCCGAGGCCCCAGGACAGAGCATGATATCCAGAGGGCAGAGAGACAAGCAACTGGAATCAATAGGTAACTGAAGCTAAGAGCATAGGGTGATCACTACTGCAATAACAGAGATCCTGATGGCGAGTGGGGCCCTCTCCCCCTGGAACAGAGTCTAACAGATGCTAAGGGCCCAGCAGCCAGCAAGCTCTACCATAAGTGGCAAAGCGCCACCTGGAGTTTAGCAGAAGAATTTCAATCCCTGGAAAAGCTCCCTCTACCAAAGTATGGGAGTTCAGAGCTAACATTAAAAGTTATTGGGAAGGGAATCAGGCAAGAGGATGGACAGATTGACTGAACTGCTAGACACAGGATCAAAGTGGGAGATCAGATCTTGGAAAAGACTCAGGCATCAGACTGAGGGTAGACGTGTTTGTTTTGGGAGTAGAGACATTTTATTGCTTACTTACCCTCTGCATAACCTTCAACAAATTGTTTCATTTCTAAGTGTGTCCCTAGTCTCTCTTTATTCTTTTTAAAATAGTAACAGTATCACAGAGTTACTATAATGACTAAATGAGGTAACATCTAGATTCATGATATTGTCTATAAACTATTTGAGTATAGGAACCAGATCTTATTCTGACTTCTTTCCTAGTGCCTAATACAGAAGCTGGCACATAGTAGGCCCTTTATACATGTTTGTTAAACTGTGACAAGTCACCTACCAGGTGACTGCCATATAGATGTATGTATATAGATAGTTAAATTGATCTCCATAGATATGGATACATAGATCTATGCATATGTATATAATTGCATAAACATCTCTGTATTTATCTAACCATTCATCTATTATCTCTTAGTTTTTGGAACTGAGTATATGACAGTCCTCAGTCGGCCAGGGCTCTTTAACCCTTGTTGCAGGGAGGCCCTGACATATGAGAGAGAGAGAGAGAGAGAGAGAGAGAGAGAGAGAGAGAGAGAAGGGAGAGAGAGGGAGGGAGGGAGAGAGAAAAGATTCAGAGACAGATGAGTGCTCATCAGATTGACTTGATTGTCCTAAGTTACCATCTCCACTTAAATGTTGTGAAAACCAAAGTTTAGAGTGATTTTCCTAAATAATTTATCACTATTTGTTTTCATACTTCTGACTAACTGTTAAAAAAAAATGAGACTCAACTGATGTCTTACTGGGAAGTGTCCAGCTAAGTATTCAATGAGCATCACCATTTTCCTATTTGCCCGGAAGGCACCTTTTGCAAGGGATAATGAAATGTCTCACTGATTTTCTAGACTGTGATGTACTTAAATAAAGTTTCTGGTGTTGCCTTTGATCCAGTGAAGCCTAGGGTTGCCCTCTGCTCTGTGGAGAAAGTGGGATTTGAGGTGAGCATTGAGTGACAGATGGCTCTCAGCAGCAAAGAGCATACAAAGGCTATGGCCACAAAGGAACCTGGGTCCAAGTCATGGCTCTGCCATTTATGGAATGTGATTTTCTGCATGCTCCTTCTCTTCTTTAAAGCCTCAGTTTACTCATCAGTGAAAGGGTTAAAGTAATAGTACCTACCTAATAGAGTTATGGCCTATGAAAGAATACCAATAAAATACTCAGTATTGTGCTTGTCACTGTGCATGTGCTCAATACAGTTTAGTCGTTTATATAACGAAGGAGGAAGGGATGGATGTACAGGTGAGAACAGCCATCTAGATGCTGGTAAGGATGAGGAAGGAGCCCAGTGTCCCTCTGGGTTGGCCGGTGTGGAGTGCAGGTCTTTGAGAAGCCAAGAGAAATGTGATGATGCAGGGGGTGTGATTCATTAACAGAAAGTCTTGGTGGGTTTTTAAACGTGTTGTCTTGTAAAATAGTGCACCAAAGTTTAGGATTTCCTTTTGGAAACTGCAAAATTCTTTTCAGACCATACTGATGTATTTTATCCTTTCTAAATTTTGTGGATTAAGAATAGTTTCACCCATTTTAAAGATGATGATGATGTTGTGGCCCAGGGAGATAAAAATTGGCCCATGGTCACTTTTTTTTTAATATTTAATTTATTTATTTGACAGAGAGAAACACAGTGAGAGAGAACACAAGCAGGGAGAGTGAGAGAGGGAGAAGCAGGCTTCCCACTGAGCAGGGACCCCAATGCGGGCCTCGATCCCAGGACTCCAGGATCATGACCTGAGCCGAAGGCAGTCGCTTAACCAACTGAGCCCCCCAGGTGCCCCCCATGGTCACTTTTTAAGTGCACCTCACTTATCTGTTGTGGGTTAAGTCAGCATGTGTGAGGGTGACACATGGGAGGGGGACAAGAGCCAGCCTGTGAAAAATACTTTCCAGAGGGAAGGCATTTGACAAGTACTAACTCCCCTTGTTCCTGGCTTAGTTCTCAAGGCTGAGCTTCTACTCTATTCTCATGACCAAGGCTCTGAGTACCTCTTTGGTCCTTCTATAACTATATCCTTATGTGTATAATGTCCCTGGGGCTTGACAACTTTCTGGACTGAGGATATTTCTCTGAACCCAGCCTGTGGCTATAACTGCTCCTTCTTTCAGACTTTTAGATGCAACTATTGGCCTCTGCTGGCCTACCTGTCTACACGTCACCGTGCCTAAGCCTCTCGCTGGGACATCCTGTCTGCTAGACCCTTGGTGTGACTTCCTCCCTGGCAACTCAACCACTGCCCACCAAATACCTATGTCCAGGCACCAGTGAGCCAGATCCCTAGGTCCTGAGCTCTGTCAGTCTGATATGTCCCTCCCTTTCCAAGTTGCTTTTCCAGCAGTGGAGCTCATTTAAAGTAGAGATGCTTGGGGCGCCTGGGTGGCTCAGTTGGTTGGGCAACTGCCTTCGGCTCAGGTCATGATCCCGGAGACCCGGGATCGAGTCCCACATTGGGCTCCCTGCTCAGCAGGAAGCCTGCTTCTCCCTCTCTCACTCCCCCTGCTTGTGTTCCCTCTCTGGCTGTGTTTCTCTCTGTCAAATAAATAAATAAAATCTTTAAAAAAAAAAATAAAGTAGAGATGCTTGAGCTTCATTCTAGACCAACTGAATCAGAAGCCCCATGGAATCAGAATCCCCCATGGTGTGACCCAGGAATCTCTACATTTAAAAATGCCTTTCCGCGGGCGCCTGGGTGGCTCAGCTGGTTAAGCGACTGCCTTCGGCTCAGGTCATGATCCCGGAGACCAGGGATCGAGTCCCACATCGGGCTCCCTGCTCAGCGGGAAGCCTGCTTCTCCCTCTCTCACTCCCCCTGCTTGTGTTTCCTCTCTCACTGTGTCTCTCTCTGTCAAATAAATAAAATCTTAAAAAAAAATAAAAATAAAAAATAAAAATGCCTTTCCAGGTGAATCTTGATAGAGCTCTTTCACAGGCTGACTTTTGGAAAACACTGATATAGGTACTTTGACTACATGGCCTCTAAGGCCAGTTACAACTCAGTGCGTCTGTGGTTTGTTCACAGTTAAGTCCATATTATGGATGAAATTCAGGTCAGTATATGTCCTTTCTGAGGGGTTTCTAAAACTGCTTTTTCAAGGGGAAAAAATCATTTAATCTCCCCTCCATACCTCCTCTGGATGAACCTGTCTTATCGATCTCTACGTAGGTCCTCCAAGTCCTGCAGGATAACTTGGAAACTCCCTTGTTTCTGCAGCTGGCTTAACATTTCCAACTCGTTCTCATTCCGAGGCACCTCCGACGCAGGCTCCTTGCCATGTTTGAAGCCTGACCTTGCTTACAGGCTCCTTGCTGTCACCGCCTCAACCTAGTTTCAAGTTTCCTCTTAGAAATGACAATCTGCTCACATTCAAAGCCGTCTTTATCAAAGCCATTTCTTTGAACTCTTCTGAAGAATAATCTGGGAACATCTAAGAGTTAATGCCTTTTAAAATACTGTGGAAAATAAAAAAGAGAATTCTGTCTATATTGAATCCTCCAGATTCATTAGTTACCAGGTTGGGTCTTAACCGAGGTACGGGCACTTTTGTGGATGCACTAAAGCTTTCTAAAAATTGATTTCATAAACTGAGAACCTTGGAAACTTTTAAACATCTTCCCACAGAGATGCTTTAGCATTTTATAAGTCTGTATGTCATTTTCTTTCACCTTTACATACGCGGGGGGTGCTGGGTATCAATGCTTATGATCTTATTCCTTCCGAGCAACTGTATCTGTGTACCGCAGAGGGTCCTGCGGTAATAAAGAATGGTTTTGTGAGGGACCAAGTTAGCATGCTCCCCTGAACAAGTTAGGTCTTATGAGTTCAAATTTCACAGACACGCAAGTTCCTAACATTTTTCTAACCAAGAATATCCTGGCATGAAGTATGAGCTTATCATTCTGTGAGGAACATGAAGGAGTTAACGTTACGGAACGTCATGGAGGTGAACTTAGAGCCCTCAGACAAGACCAGGACAAGAGGACTTGGACAGAGCCACCGTTTCTCCTCATATCCCTGACTGTGGGTATTTGGGTAGTTTGCCACGTCAGTACCTTTTTATCATCGTGAATCTTTTTCCCCATTTAGTTATTTTCAGGCTGCGGTGTTCCCATTCCCCAGATGTTGAGGCCAGGCTGGATCTGGAAGACTGAAGGAGCCTCACTTCCAGGCGTGCTGATGTGGGCTTCAACAGACAGCCCCTCCGACAGGTGTTAGGACATGCTGCCAGGATGGGACGGAGGAGGGCACTTGGTTATCTGGCCAGTTCTCATGGTCTTACCAGTGAATCTCCAAAGCAGGAAAAAAAATGTAGCTCGTGTAAATCTAAAGTAACACACAAGTGTTTTCATGAGTCAGTAGAGTCTTCTAAAGACCACAAAGGAAAGAGAGCATTTCCCCCTTGTTTCCCGATAGGAAGATCTGGGCTTGAAGGTGGTCAGGACATAATTTCCCAGTAGGGCTTACTCCACTGGACTTCTAGATAGTTCACAAAGGAGGTTGGCTGGATGCAGGAAGAGTCACAGAGGTTGAGAGAGGTTAAGCAATTGGAGAGCTGGGGGTGTGCTTTCTCTGAGAAGGGCAGCTCATGTCATTAGAGAACATCCAGCCCAAGGTCCAAACACAGTTTATATGTCCTCCCTGCTTTTTAATTTGTCAAATAAATTCTGAAATTAATTACTTAATTATTGGTTCTTAAAAACAGTTACTCTTATAACCATAGACTATAATAGTATGTTAATTAAAGTGGAATTAATTTTAAAATATTAGAATATATTTGAAGCCACTCATAATAATTCTGAAAAAACAGAAGTAAAATAGGACAGAATGTCCAAAAAATGTCCAATACCTGTCTTTACTTCATGTTAAAGAAAATAAATTTAAAATTTGACATTAGCTAGATTTTTGGTTTAATATGGAGATAGAGGCATACTAGAGCTACCTCATCTGTCCTCCCTTAACATTCCATGAACATCCCTTTGAAAATGTACAAGTACCTTAAAAAAATTGTATAGCAGCACCTGGGTGACTCAATCAGTTAAGCATCTGTCTTCAGCTCAGGTCATCATCTTGGGGTCCTAGGATCAATTCCTGCATGAGGCTCCCTGCTCAGCAGTGAGGCTGCTTCTCCCTCTCCCTCTGCCCCTATCCCCCGCTTGTCCCCAACTCAAATAAATAAATAAAATCTTTTAAAAAATTTAAAAAAATTATATGCTCCTTATAAGTGAGGTACAGAAAAACAATATGCAGGACTCTAGGAAGATTTGCATAAACTGCCACGTCGGTGGTGTTGGATTGAGAAGCACAGCTGTGGACTCTATTTGCTCCAACCTCTGCCTTGGAAAAGTACACATCAGCTGGCAGAAGATAGCAAAAAGCTCTCTGTTACCATACAGACTGTTCTAGTTCAGGCATTCCAACCAGAAAGTCAGGCAACCACATTCCTTTCTGCACGAGAACAGTATTTTTTAGGCGGCCAGATCAGGGCTCTCCTCCCCTTTTCTTTCTTCCCTCTTCGTTCTTGATTAGAGACGAGAGGTGCAACTGTGCCAGACGTGTCAGAGAACACAGTGACACGTTAGCGTGTAATTAGTGGCCATATGCTGTCCTGGGATTGTAACGTGATGGACTAAAGCAATACAAGAGCTGGGGCATGAGTGAGTGTGCAGAGATGCAGGAGGGGGCATGCAGGGGCCCTGGGACTTACTCGTCTTTGGAAAAGAGGTAATTGTAAATTGTGCCTAAGTATTTAACATAGTCAAAGACCCTGGCAGTGAGAGAAGGAGGTTCATGTATTTATCCAGCAAGGATTTATTGAGTATCTACTATATAGGCCAGATGCTATTCTTTTGGTGGCAGAGAAATACCAGTGAGAAAGAGAAACTAGGGTCTGGTTCTACTAGGGAAGATTGGGGAGTAGGTGGAGGGAGAGGGACAAGAATAAGCAGACTATTGAAAAGTGTCATTTTTGATAATCATCAATGCTGTGAACAAAATAAAATGGAGTGATGAGGCAGAATGAATGAGGTTCCTCAGACCAATCCACTGTGGCCCCGATATGGACTGGGACCAGTGCTGCAGGACTTGTCCAGAAGAAACAAGAACAAATGGGGTAGGAGAAACAGTTTGATCCTTACCACACTCTGTTATGCAGACATTATTATCTTATTTTACAGATGGAAAAATAACCTGAGACAATATATAAGCAAAGAAAAGTTCTTATGAGAAGAAATACAAGCAGTTGATAGATATTTGGAACTTGTTAAAATTCATAGGTAATGAAATAAACACACTAATAATAAAAGGGATGAAATTTAAAATCGCAATTACATACCATTTTCTTTCCTTCTTTCTTTCTTTCTTTCTTTCTTTCTTTCTTTCTTTCTTTCTTTCTTTCTTTCTTTCTTTCTTTCTTTCTTTCTTTCTTTTTTTCTTTCTTAAGATTTTATTTATTTGACAGAGAGAAACACAGCCAGGGAGGGAACACAAGCAGAGGGATTGAGAGAGGGAGAAGCAGGTTTCCTGCCGAGCAGGAATCTTGATGTGGGGCTCCATCCTGGGTCTCCAGGATCATGACCCAAGCCGAAAGCAGCGGCTCAACCAACCGAGCCACCCAGCCCCTTACATACCATTTTTCAATCATCAAATTTGCAAAGCTTAAAAAAAAAGACCAAATTATTGCTAGTGATAGTAGCATAAATTTGACCCCTCTCATTTTCTGCTGAGAAAATAGTTACCTGGTATATCTTTTAAGTAAAACAATCCTACCTATAGGAATAAGTCTCACGGAAATTACCAGAAAAGCAAATAAAGATTAAAATTCTAGATGCTAATTGCAGTACTATTTATTACAAATACATTTTCCAGTTTCCCTTGGCAAGATGTGGCCACACAAACAAGCTCTGGCTGATGGCAGGTGAGCAAAAATGATGTACACCACTTCCAGGTCATGATCCTAAAAGATCCTGTCCTCTTTCCTCCTTTCCAAAGGCTAATGTGTGGATGCAGTAGTGGGTGAACTAGTTTTGGCCTTGAAGGCAATAATAACAGTTTAAAGAATAACAGAGGGGTGCCTGGGTGGCTCAGTTGGTTGAGCGACTGCCTTCGGTTCAGGTCATGATCCCGGAGACCCGGGATCGAGCCCCACATCGGGCTCCCTGCTCGGCGGGAAGCCTGCTTCTCCCTCTCTCACTCCCCCTGCTTGTGTTCCCTCTCTGGCTGTGTTTCTCTCTGTCAAATAAATAAAAAAAATCTTAAAAAAAAAAAAAGAATAACAGAACACTAAGATGGAAGGAGCCTTGTCCTTGGATGACCTTGTGGAGTAGAGCTTCCCTCTGCTGAACCTATCAGATGGATTCTCTTAACAAGAGATAGAACCTTCTATCTTCTTCAGCCATTGTGACTTGGCCTCCTTTGCTACAGCTGAACTAATATCCTAACAAGTACAGACAGCAACTATATAAGATATATAAAAATTTTTATTCCTTATTATTACAATTATTTAATACACATCCTGATGATCTTAATAATAAAGTAGCAAATCCCCACAGAAGATTTGTTAATAAAAGCAGAATACTTAGCATCATCTCTTTGCTGTTTTGGCAATCAGATATTCATGTTTCACAAAAACACTTAGGCATAACTTGAAAAAAAAACAACAGGATCAGGGACACCTGGGGGGCTCAGTGGGGAGTCTGCTTCTCTCTCTCTCTCTCCCTCTGCTTGTGCTCTCTCTCTCTATCAAATAAAAAATTAATTAAAATAAGTGGGACCAGATGTAATTATAAAAAGGTGAAAACTTTGACTAGTTCTTTAAGGTTTTAACTTGTTATCTCAAACCTGTGAAGTGTTGGTGGCAATTGTTTTGTTTTCCAGTCCTGTGCATTCCTTCCAGAATGGAATATTGTGCACCGTGCTGTCCAATTGGCTTTGTCAGAGATTTATCCCTATATATTGATCACTTGTTCTAGTTTGGGGAGACGGTGGAGCTTCCTGCACCATAAGTGGCTGTGTAAAAGCCAGTTGGTGGGAAAGAGAAATGGGAATGAGAGACATGCCTTTCTCTTGGGGCAACTTTACCTCCTTCTCTTTTTCAGCATCATTTGCTAGAACCTGGATAAGCCATCAGCGTGGGCTCCTGCAGGCCTATTCAACTGCCTTGTGATGTGTCTTTGCTCTAGCAAAGGAAAACTTTGGTAGAGTGGGAGCAAGAGCTGAGATTGGAGGGTGGGGACAGTGACATAGAAGTGGAAACTAAATTTTGAGGCAGAGAAGGAACATAATAGAAGGTCAAGTCCAAATCCAAGTTTAGGAGAGGCAATTCTTGTCTAGTGTCACACAGGCTTTGAAATCCTGAGGAAGACGATGAAGCTTTTAAACTCTAGCGATGCGATGATGCGACTATGAAGAGCGGTGTTTTTAAGAAAAACCTCTTGAAATATTAGGAAGAAGAGCAGGGACAAAACCCAGCCTTCAGAGTCATCAGCTGGCCAGACAGAGACTAAGAAGCAAGCCCCAGTCCATGACTGAAGCAGAGGGCAAGACTGCTAGCTGGCTTTGGTGCCCTATGAGAAGAGAGACCCCAGGCATTCAAGAGGCCTAGATAGGAGATGAGAATAGTTAAGGAATTCTCACATTCCCTGAGCATTTCACATTCTGTATACTCTAATTTTTGTAGCAAACCTGGGAGCTCTCTTTGCAGAAAGGGTTAATGATTTGATCCAAGGTCATGAATTTAAGTGGAGGATGTAGTTCTGACTCTCTAAAATCCATACTATTTCTTTCCTGCCATTTTGGGGCTTTTTAGGGATTGCTGCCCATTATACTTGCAGAAGGTGAATGTTTGAGAAGTCTATTACCCAAACTTGATGGCTTGCGGGATGAGAACGATTGATGTGTTCTGCACAGGACTCTTGTTAGTTCAGAGAGAGAGAGGAGGAAGCCTGGGGGGTAGATAGGATGCTGCCTAATCAGAGTCTGAAGGTGGTCCTGTTCCACATTCCCAGGAGCTTAGCTTGCAATGTTTCAGATTAATTCCAGGTAGCCTTGAGCTGTCTGTTTGTGCCCATAGCCATTTTCCAAAGAATCCTCAGGGCCCTAAAAGGACCCTTAAAGGAAATGTTATGGTAAAATATGAAAAGATACTTACTCTTATAACTCTTATGATCATGTAAAAGCAAATCAAATTTAGCTACTATTTGTATGCCATCAGATAGAGATAAATTATAAATATTTTAATATCCAGTGTCTTGAAAGTATAGACAGAATGGAACTCTAGTTCGCTGTTGGTAAGCATGGAAGCTGACAGCACTTATTAAAATTAACTCAGAAATTTCACCTTCTAGAAATAACCATGTAAGTATGCAAGGTTATGTGTATAGTGGCACTTATTCCAGAACTGTTTAAATATTAAAAATTGAGGGGTTTGCCTTTGGCTGAGGTCATGATCTTGGGGTCCTGGGACTGAGCCTGAGCATCAGGCTGTCTGCTCAGTGGGGCGTCTGCCTCTCTCTCTCTCTCTCTCTCTCTCTCCCCCTCTGCCCCTCCCCACCACTTGTTCTCTTATTCTCTCTCACACACATAGATAAATACTGTCTTTAAAAAAAAATAAAAAACTGAAACCAAGTAAGTATCCATCCATAAAAAAAGTTAAATTGCAGCACATTCATTCCTAAGGAGTACGACAAAGCCATTTAAAAGTGTGGTTGAACTGTCCATGCTCACGTGGAAGGGTATCGAGGGTATGAGGTGTGCAAAAGCAAGCTAATGAGAACAACAATGAAGGGTGTACACCTGTGAGTGGAGAAAGGTCAGGAAGGATCCATACCATGGAGTGGTTATTTTAAAGGAGAGAAAAATAGAACGGGGCAGGGGCAGATGAGGTGACCCTCCCTCTTCACATCTATTAAAACATTTATTACTGTTTTAATTTAAAATAAATTCATATCAGTGGTAGGCAATTATCTTTCTGAGCCGGAAGCCAAGGACAGTGACTTGAGGTCATGCGTGATTCTGTACCAGCACTACCGCAGAACTACAGACGCAGGCTAACATCTGCTCCACTTAGGGAAAGCCAAAACAAAACAAAAACAGAAACAAAAAACAAAAAAACCACAACTGCTCTAAGCAGGGCTGCAGCTGGTAGAGTAGGCATCTAATTTCTCCCACCTACCAGAAGATTCCAGCCCTAGCTCCTGGCAACGTTATTTCCTATTCCCCAACAATTCCTTTGACTCTGAACTTCAGACTGACCTCCTGTTTCTCCCCCCGAAGCTATTTTTTTAATACTTTCTCTTCCCTTCAATTTACATTTTAATGCTTCGTGGGTTCATGAAACTGTCAGATTCTTTATAACAGGGGCTGAAATACATGCAAAACTTCTGTGAGGTTTTTCCTTGTTGAGTAAAAGGCAATGCCCCCCCCCCCCAAGGAGTTGTCACTGGTATGTAGCATATGTATGAAATTAAACGCAGAAGATAACGACAGGGAGGTTAATTTTCTTCCCATCGTATGTACAGTTTATTTCCTTTCATTTAGCTTTGAAACAAGGTAGGATTAAGAGGAAGATAGGGAGGAAATTGAGTCTGCGGTAATTGGCTACAACCATAATAGGACGCTAGTACATCTTGGCTTCTTTACTTGACGGTCCTTCCTGGTGGGACCCAAGGCCCTTAGGACCTTGTGGCTTCCATGGGCCCACTAAGCACTGAGAGGAGGTTCCCATGTAGCCAGGAAGCGGACTGCCCTGGCAATGAGACCATTTGACCGACTCATTCGTTCCCCCCTCAACTCTGTCTTCTTTTCAACAATAGTTCTTTCTCTCAGCACCATCTCAAGAGCTGGAAACAGAATAGCTGTGGTGACATGTAAGACAAGGCATGTGCTTGAGACATGATTGATTTTAGGGCAGCCTCAGAATGGGCCACGTGATGCCTTATGAGTTTGGTGATTCACAGCTGTCGGAAGCTGGATAGCTTGTTTTATGCTCATAGCCAACTAGAACTATATTATGCTAGGCTTAGGCTAATAGATTGCTGTATAAATGACATCAGGGACTCACTCTGCACTCCCTAAATGTGAAGGAAGTCATGAACAGACAAATTAGATGAATAAATACTCCCTATAGAAGCTCCCTGTCCTAGCAGATTAGTCATTCACAAACTTTAGAATACATAAAAGCCCTCTGAGGACCTTGTTAAAAATTGTAGATTTCCAGCTCTGCTCCTGGTAATTCTGATGGAACAGGGCGGGGATATGTTTTTGACATGTGCCCCTAGTGATTCTTCTCCAAGCAGGTGGTGGAGCCCGCTCTAGTGGAAGAACTTAGAAGCTGCTGGGGTCAGAGAGAGACACTGCTCACACATTCTGGTGTTTTGGCATAGAGGGCTAGCTGTAATTTCCAAGCATTTTTTCTGCTTTGATCCTCTTCACATTTAAATATTCTTTTACTGTTAGCTTATTACATAGGAACTTGAAAGTGATGTAGGGGAGGGGCTGGGAGAGTACATGGTCCTAGGGTGGTGGTATGGGACTCACTCATCATAGTCTCCACGTGGGCATGTGGGACACTCTTCCGGATTCTGATAGTATTTCCTCTATTCCCTGCTCCACTGACCAGCAAGTGATTCTTAGTTTGGAGAGACATTAAGTGTCTCTTAGTGGGGAATCTCTGGGCGTGAGGAAACTTGTAACATTCAAGGTATCATGTGCCTTGCACTTTGGGCAACTAGTAGACGCTACCTTGTACTTGGGCATGTTCCTCCCTGTCAAGGCTGGGGAGAGACGATCTGGTCCTTTCTCCGTGAGGTGTTGTTCTCCAAAGTCTAGTCTTCCATTCATCTGGGCTGAGGCTGGAAGGTCAGGGCTCTGTCTGTGACTGTGCAGTTTGTGTGTTCGTTCCCAAAGGGTAAGTGTGGCTGGAATCCAGGTCAGGTCCCACTGCCCAGTGGGACGCTAGGGCAAGGAGAACAGCTGTGCCTGGCCTGAGTAAGGGAAACCTTTAAAAAAACCCACACAAACTCAGGTGCCTGGGTGGCTCAGTCAGTCAAGCATCTGCCTTTGGCTCAGGTCATGATCCCAGGGTTCTGGGATCAAGTCCCACTTTGGGCTCTCTGCTCAGTGGGAGTTTGCTTCTCTCTCTCTCCCTCTGTGCTCTCTCTCAAATATAAATAAAATCTTAACAACAAAAAAAAATCCACACGAACTCCCTGCTAGTTGTGACCTTGCCAGGTGGCACCCCTAAGCTTCTCTCAGTCTAAATGCCCTTTTTGATGTTCCCCGAACTGGGTATTGTGTTGATAGGAAGAGAAAACAGAATGAAACTTGGGAAGAACTTTGTTTATCGCTGCATCTTCCAAGAGTTGGAAATCTCTGCTTTCCTTTTTAAAAAATAATTTATTTTATTTTTTCAGTGTTCCAAGACTCATTGTTTATGCACTACATGCCCTCCTATTAATACTCACCACCAGGCTCACCCATCCCCAACTTCCAAAACCCTCAGTTTGTTCCTCAGAGTCCAAAGTCTCTCATACTTCATCTCCCTCTCTGATTTATCCCAGTTCACATTTCCTGATGATAATCAAGTCTCAAGAAGAGCTCACCCATCTGACCTCCTCCAGGCTATGTCCATCTACTCGTTGGAAAAACAAATTCCTAAGTGAATGAGACATTATCCCCTTGGGTCTTGTCAATCCTCTCATTTGCCAATCTCTAGCTTATCAGTAGACTTTTTTAATGCTTGAGGCCAAGGTACTGCAGTGTCTCTTAATTAACTAGTTGCACACAGCTAATTACTTACTGTGGTATCTCATCATTATACAAGGTATATTGACTCCAAGTCAGCTCAGAGGCATTACAAAACTTCTATTAGAAGAGAGGCCTTCTTAAATACCAGCCATCCAAGAGCTCTGAGGGATGATAAGGGAGAAGCTGGGAGGGAACTACCTGGAAAGAGGGGTTGCACTTTTCACCGCAACCCCTCTCCCCACCGTTTTTCCTATTTAAAATGATCTCTCATGAGATTTTGTACAAGTATTTGCCTTCTCACAACCTACTCCACTCTCCTAGTGATAAAATAATTTCTTAAAATGCTGCACCCCTCCCTTTCTGAGTGGGTTCATGTCCTGAATACTCTGACTGTAGCAAGATGCCTGTTGCCCAACCTTACAGGCCATGGAAGCTACAGGAACCCTTTCTGACTCACTGTTTCGGTGCCTGGCTTTCCAGCACCTGCAGACCAGACTCCCCGCTTGCTGGCTATAGTGTCCATGGCTTCCTGTAGAAAGCTGGACACACTCTTAAAGGGAGATTAGCAGGTGCTCAGGAGGGTGGTACAGAACATTAGCTACCTAATCGTCAACGTTCCTAATTGGGGAGTTCTCCCAGGTAGGCAATTTATTGTGCTTTCACTGTATGGCCTAGCAGGCGCTAGGCGTGTCATATGGAACCCAACTCAGTGTTCACACTGTATCAGCTAAGGACCAGTCTTGATTTTTCAGTTGAAAAACTTGATTGGAATAATTTGTCTAAAGTCACACATCTTTTTTTTAATTTTAATTTTAATTTTAATTTTGTTTTAAAAAAGTTTTAGTTCTTTATTTGACAGAGCGATTCCACAAGTAGGCAGAGCAGTTGGCAGAGGGAGAGGGAGAAGCAGGCTCTCTGCTGAGTGGGGAGCTTGATGCGGGCTTGATCCCAGAACCCTAGGATCATGACCTTAGCCCAAGGCAGACACTTAACCGACTGAGCCACCCAGGTGCCCCAAAAGTCATACATCTTATTAAAACAAAACTAAACCAAAAAAGATAGAGGAGAAAAAGTGCTTTAAAGGGAAAATAGATGGTAGCGAGGTTATTTCCTCTTAGGAACAAATACGTTTGGGAAGAGTATGTATGTTTTCCTACTGCTGGGTCAGCCCATCAGGGCTGGGTAGCATTTACTGGCTTTAGAAATCATTTTATTTTGTTGGTCTCATTTTATTATTCTGCTCTTTACAATTTGAGGCCCGTCTTAACCAAAATGCAGATTTCTGACATTAAGGTATTTCCACGTTTTCTCCTCTTCTGTCCATTTAAGACATATTATAGTGAGCTCTCTTTTTCCTTCTACAAGCACAGACTTTGTAAATGAGTTGTGGGCAAGACAAAATGCCCACGAGTTGGCCAACGTCAGCATCTCTGAATCAATGGCTCACAAACTTGGATGCTCATGAGAGTCCCAGCGTGGGCTTGCCCAAGCTCAGCCTGCTACATCAGCGTCTTTGGGTGTGGACCGCGCTTCAGGGTGTTTTGAGAGCTGCAGACTACCTCCCAGGACACGTGGCCCATTGAGAACTGCTGCTCCAGCCAGGCTTCTCTAACTTCACTGGCTTAGAAAATGCCTGAGCTCTTGTTAGAATGCACTCTGATGCCCTAAGGACTGTGTTGGTGCTGAGACTCTCATTTGATAGCAACTTCTACTGCTCTCCACATGTTGGGGAGCAAGGCTCTAGATTGATGGTTCTCACCATGGGGTCCTTGGATCTGTGGTACGACCATCACCAGGGAGTTTCGAGACAATGCCAATTCTTGGGTCCAGTCCCAGGCCTGCAAATCAGTAACGCAGAGGGTGGAGTCCCACCATCTGTTTTAACAAGTCGTCCAAGTGGTTCGGAGGGAACTCAAGTCTCAGAACCACTGCTAGGCAACAGTTTCGACTTTACTTCGGTGTTAGGCTTTGAGGCGAGATCCCCCAGCTTATATGTAAAGCAATGGAGGGCTGATTCAAGGATATTTGTGGAAATAATAAAGCAGGCTTCATAGAACCCAGGAAAAGGGGCCCAGTGGAATGGTTGGGATGCGTCGCTGGGATTCCGACCATGAGGCATCCCTGGACCTGGGATGTGGTCTGGAGAATGGCCTGGGTTTCAGGATCTGGAGTGACTGCCATGCTGACTTCTTGTTTGCCCAGCTGCAGGAGTTCCTGGTTTCTTCCTCTAGTACCTTACTCTTATCCTGACTCTGATTCTCTCTGCCTCTGCTTGCAGCGAGTGGCTTAGCTAGAGCTCTGGAATAAGGCTGCTGGAGTTAGAATTCAGGCTCATTGTCTGTATGACCTTGGACGCTTTGTCTCACTTCTTTTGGTCTTAGTGTTCTTGTCTGAAAGGTAGGAATACTAATTGTATGTACCCTATAGATTTATAACTGCTCACACACTAAAGCCATGGTTTAGTGTGTTCTTGGTATGTTCTCATGCTTCTAGATACATCTACCACAAGGAGCTCTCAGTCTAAACCCTGAATTCAAGTATTTGAGAAAGAGACACAGATTGCTGTCGTGAGTCACTGGTGGTTCCTGAGCCAAGCTCTCCCACCAAGTATCTGTGGGTGTCTCATGTATTTGCTGTTTGGGGCTTAGATGCTCTCCTCTAGTCTATGATACTTCACTCACTCAGAAGATCCTCTCATGCTATAACCAAAGAGAGGAAAAGAGCCTGAGTGGTTACAGGATTTCTCTTCCTTCAGTGCCCATAGTTCTTGGTTATACCGCTTCGAAGAATAAAGAGGTAGACCAGACAAAGAATGGTAGGCTGCAAAGCAAAGTTTGTGATAGTTGAGTGATAGAACAAAGCTCTCGAAGACGGAGGGGAACCAAGAGGGTTGCCGATACGACTTTCAGATCTGGGCGTTTTTATGGGCTTGTTGGTGGGCTGTTTTAATTGATGAGCCCTCCATGCACCAGTCACCCAATCAGGTTTTTGTCATCCCTCTGTCATGTGGGAAAAGGTGGAGGGCTCCTTTTAGGGTGGCATAAAATCCTTTTAAGGGTGGTGTCCTCTTAGGGTGGGGGCCATTCATCCCTGCCTGCCTTTCTACCAACTATCTTTCATGAGTACCAGCAGGATGCTCAGCTCATCCAAGGCACTGGGACCCTCCAGGGGACTTATTCTCTTATTTTCTTGGCCTCAACAGTCTAACCATCTACTGATGGTGTTTTGTGTCTGAGTCCACAATTTGGAAACCTGTTTTTACATGACTAGATCACATTTGAATGTAGCTTTTGGATTATAGAAGTGGAGACAATGCCACACAATGTGTGTCCGTTCTGGCCCCTCCGTCTGGAGTTATAGGTTCCTTGAAGCAGGGAATGTCAGCGCAAGTAAAACATGCTACTCACTGACAGAGGCAGAGGGTTCCAGTCTCCGAATAAACATTACACATTTAAATAATAGCCATTTCCTCCCCATCCTCCCTGGAACTTTTAAAATAAATACCTTTGTATTGTTTAGGCTTGGAGAAAACAGGAGTTGATGTGGGTCACTTAGAAGCACTTTGGGGCTAGTTTGCAACAGAGTTGCCATGTTGATGTGCTCAGATGTGTGGATTTTGTTGTTCACAGATAGTAAAGGGAGTTTTGTGATGAATGCTCCACAGACAAAACGGCTCTTATTTGACTAAGCAGTAGCTACTAGTTCTTTCCCTATTTACTGATTCTGGAGTGATGAGATGCAGCCATGCCAAGTGTGAGATGCTTCCCTTTATAGTTTTAAATTTGCATGATAGCATTCCATTTTTGATCATCTAGAAGGTCTCTGCTTCTTTTCTTTCTCCTTGTAGGAAAGCAGAGAGAAAAGCCATAGAGTAATTATAATGAAAAGTCTTATAATGATCTGAGTTCCCCCCACGGTTCCTCTCCCTCCCGCCTGTACCCTGCAGTCATCAGCATTCTGATCAGGAGATTTTTAGACCTGGAAGAGCTGTCTGATTCAATGTCTGACTTGAATATTCAGGGTATATACAGATTCCTTTGAAAGGAAATGCATTCTTACAGATTCTTACAGCAATACTTCTTGACGCTTTTTTATTATAAAATTCCTTAGGTAGGTAAAAATATAAAACTAGGTATGCAAATGTGTCTTATATAGTCATGAGCACCCCGCCCCAATTCCTTACAAATTAAATAGAGACAAAAATACAACTGATAATTTGAAATAAATACCATTGGAGAGCAGATACTG
The DNA here is from genome assembly GCA_004023965.1 of Spilogale gracilis. Taxonomy (NCBI): domain Eukaryota; kingdom Metazoa; phylum Chordata; class Mammalia; order Carnivora; family Mephitidae; genus Spilogale; species Spilogale gracilis. The sequence continues at coordinate 42,675 of PITA01010039.1, forward strand.
GTTGAATTTAAATTGCCAAAGCTGGGTGTATTATTTTTTCCTGTCACTTTTAAAAAAAAATAGTTTTCTTTATTTTTTCAGTGTTCCAAGATTCATTGCTTATGCCCCACACCCAGTGCTCCATGCAATTCATGCCCTCAATACCCACCACCAGGCTGCCTCATCTCCCACCCCTTTCCTTCCAAAGCCCTCAGTTTGTTTCTCAAAGTCCAAAGTCTCTCATGCTTCATCTCCCTCTCTGTTTACCCCAGTTCACATTTCCTTTCCTTTTCCCACTGTCCTCCATGTTACTCATTATGCTCCACAAGTAAGTGAAACCATGTGATAATTGACTTTCTCTGCTTGGCTTATTTCATTCAGCATAGTCTCCTTCAGTCCCATCCATGTTGCTACAAAAGTTGGGTTTTCATCCTTTCTGATGGAGGCGTAGTATTCCATTGTATATATGAACCCTATATATCCATCCATATCCTTTCATCTGTTGAAGGGCACATTGCATCTTTCCACAGTTTGGCGATTGTGGCCATAAAGCTGGATGTACTAATGGAAAAATATGTTGGCATAACTGTTCTACTTATGACTGTTTTCTGTTTAATCATTGCCAGACATTATTTAAATTGTAATCATTTTTGTTATTAATATTTTGTTACTTCAGTGATAAAGTCCCGTTAAACTGTGAACAGGTTGGTCAACTTAGAATATAGACTCTCCACAATGAAGAAAACAGTATCCTTTAACAAAAGAAGGCTTATTGTTTACTGATTGGCGACATAAACAAAGCACTTGACTGCCACAGCCAGGGAACTTGGATGCTTTTCTTTCCAACAGTCCTGCGCCATGTAATGACTCAGGCTCGCATCACTCTGTTCAAGTGGCTATGAAATTCTTGCACAGCGTGGGGAACACCCCTTGTCCCTGGCTTGGCGTACCCTCGATCGTAAACACGAGCACAGAGGCATTCATTGGAAACTCATATTCATCCAGATGACCCGGGCTACGTTTGCATTAGTATTTATCTTTAGATTACCATCAAAATGAAAACACACAAGTACATTCTTGTGTTTTGGATTTGGGGAAAATCTGAGGATCTTCAGAGGTCCTAAGACACCAAGTTAAGAAACACTAGTTAAGTTACTGCCTAATTAGGTTTTACTTCATTTCTTTCTCACAAAACCCTCCAAAGTAGATACTAGTATCAACCTGGCTTCACAGATGAAGGCTCTGGGCTGTGGCAGGGTTCAGGAATTTGCCCAGCACTGATACAGGCAATGAGAAAGGAACCAGGATCCCATCCCAGGTCCATCTGTCTCCTAAGTCTCTCTCCTTGAGATTTCTCAGACCCTCATCCCTATAGAGATGTGTCCAGAATCCTCAGGCAACTGTGTCGGAATGATCTTTGGGCATCCAGGGGCTCATGCCTATTCTTTTTATAGTTTCTTGAGGAAACTCAAAGCAAAAGTGGCATTCATAAGCTGAAGGAACACAGTGCCATTTTGTGAGTCAGAAGTCACAATGTGAATTCATTTATCTCATACATGATTTCTCTCAGAATCAGTCCTGAAGCATTTGGGCTTGCTCTGGACTTTTTAGGCCCCATACCTGAGGCCAGTACTAAGTGATATTGTTGGATGGCAATTGCATCAGAAACTCTGGGTGAGGTTCTACTTCTCTTGTTAAAAGCTTGTCACCTTGGGTAAAACTTGGGTAAACCACACATTCCTTTGAGTACAAGTTTACTATCTTTCAAATGAGAACATTGCTAATTCTCAGGCATATTGTGTGGGGTCCTCGAGGCCCTATGTACAACAGCATTGTGCTCTGAAGCGTTTTTAACAGCAGACCAGGTCGGTACTCATTATGTGCCCCCCACCACCCCAACGCTTAGAGAGTTTCTGGTGAGCGTCCAGATGCGTGCTGGCACTGGAAAACCAAAAATTAGGCGTGGCCCCTGATCTTAATGAATTCAGAGTCTAGTGAGGGAGGCTGGCATTTAAGAAAAAAGTCCTGCTGTACTTAGATGTGCAAAGTTGTAGAAATCTGTGCTATGCAAGAGAAGTGCCTTGAGAGATGGTTTAAGTTTTACAGAGCAGAGATAGGAGCTTATCCTGCACTGGAAAACCAAAAATTAGGCGTGGCCCCTGATCGTAATGAATTCAGAGTCTAGTGAGGGAGGCTGGCATTTAAGAAAAAAGTCCTGCTGTACTTAGATGTGCAAAGTTGTAGAAATCTGTGCTATGCAAGAGAAGTGCCTTGAGAGATGGTTTAAGTTTTACAGAGCAGAGATAGGAGCTTATCCTTTGACTACGCATAAAAATTATAAAAACACAAGGCAGCATGGTGTGCTTGGGAATTAGGTCAGTGAGGTGGGGCCCAGATGAGGTCAGTATCACCAGGTCCCAGAGAGCCCAGGCTCCAGCCTCCTTCTGCTTTTGTTGTATCCTGTTTAGATACCATTGTAATGCACACCCATGCCATTTCCTTGCGCCCCAGAATGGCAGAAAGTAATTACTTTGTGCCAGTTTAGGATGTACTTTGAGGATGAAAAACATCAAACACAATCTCCATTTAATTGGCTCTTCCTGCTGTTTTTGCACTGGGGCTGCCTGACCAGCTCAGAGCGCTCTAGGGGCACCTTGACACAGTGTTTCCTCTTGCTCTCCTGGAGAGGGCTCCTTTCCCTTTGGCAGGCCTTTGATTTCCTCTGTATAGATTATTTGGCCCCTGCCTTGAGGCTCTTTCGATTCCCCACTTAGGCCCCCAGGGCTAGAATACACTCGGCCACATTGGGCATAGACAATAGATGTGATTCAGGAGTCAGGTACCATTACCTTCCTCCCTCTGAGGTCGATGCCTGCATTGGATGCATTAACCTGTCTGTTTGCCTCATCGAACTGGACAGAATAGTTGGTGTCTTTCATGCCCAACTCCTATTGTTATTATTGCCTCATGACTTTTGCAGAGAACACAGTTCCTATTACATCATTCTACAAATTCCATCAGACCGTGACTCGGGCAGCGTTGATAGCTACTGAATGACATTTTCAACAAATGTTCCTAAGTGGGTGGATGGCCCAGCACCATCCCCGGGGCCAGCGCAGTGCTGCTGTGTTACTCTCAGGCTGCTGCCTGCAACCTTGGGGGTCAGTTGAATACCTGTGTATCTGAGACATTGAGAAGAGGATTCCTGCCATGAATTCTGTGGGCCCTTTGGACTGAATGCGATTTTACAGCCTACTTCATAATCAGGGGTCCTTCTTACGAATAACTTTGCCAGTCTGAATTTGAATATGTGTGGGTAGTTTCTCCAAAGTGGGTTCCAGATCAGAGGTCTCCCCTGGAGAGTGAGCGTGCCTACAAGACAACGCATTGGCACACTGGAAAAAGATATTAGAACCTAGATACTTGAGGCATCTGGGTGGCTTAGTTGGTTAAGTGTCTGCCTTAAGCTCAGGTCATGATCGCAAGGTCCTGGGATTGAGCCCCACATCAGGCTTCCTGCTCAGTGGGGACCCTGCTTCTCCCTCTCCCTCTGCCCCTTTGCCCTGCTTGTTCTCTCTTCCTGTCAAATAAATCAATAAAATATTTTTAAAAATAACCCAGATGTTTATTCGGTATATTAAAATAAATTATTTGGAGTTCTACTCTAGACAAGAAAGAAATTAGGAGTGACTTTAACTGGTCTAGTTATCAGCCGTTGAGGGTAGCATAAGGGAAGGGTGTGGGCACCATTCATTAGGGTTTTTTTTATAGCATCTTGTGATGTCTTAAAGTTTCTGGGAGCTTGATCCAGTGAACAAGAGTCTTAAAAGATTTATGTTGGGGCGCCTGGGTGGCTCAGTTGGTTAAGCGACTGCCTTTGGCTCGGGTCATGATCCCGGAGACCCGGGATCGAGTCCCACATCGGGCTCCCTGCTCGGCAGGAAGCCTGCTTCTCCCTCTCTCACTCCCCCTGCTTGTGTTCCCTCTCGGGCTCTGTTTCTGTCAAATAAATAAAATATTAAAAAAAAGATTTATGTTGTGAAACCATGTAATAAAGGTAGTATTAGGTAATAATTCAAGGCTAATGGCAGAGCAGATCCCTTCTGACATGAAGTTGACCCATAACTTCAAAATTATGAACAAAACTCCTTGAAATATGGATTTTCCTATGGGCTGAATTGTGTCTTTAGCATCTTGCCCCATCTCCCAGTTCATCTAGTTGAGCTCCTAACCTCTGATACCTCAGAACATAACCTTAGCTGGAGATAGAATCTTTACAGAGTTCATTAAGTTAAAATGAGGTCATTTTATGACTGGTGTTCTTATAAAAAGAGGAAATTTGGACACAGAATTATGCATAGAGGGAGGACCCCGTGAAGACACAGGGAGAAGATGGCCCTTTACCAGCCCAGGAGAGAGGCCCAGAAAAGATTCTTCCTTCACAGCTCTGAGAAGGAGCCAACCGTGCCAACACCTTCATTGATGTCGGACTTCCAGCCTCCAGAACTGTGAGAAAATAAATTCCTGTGGTTGAAGGCACCCAGATTGTGGTACTTCGGTGTGGCAGCCTGAGCCGACTAACAGATTCACATCCAGTCTCATTAGCAGTGGGCCTCCATCATGATGTGTGATGCCTTGACGTGTGAGTTAATGACACTGGGAAAGCATTAGTACTAGAAAGACATTTGAAACTGAGCTTTCTGCACAGGAATACAACCCCAAATTTCACCAACTGAAATGTGTTCAACCATGGCTATCACCAACAATACTACTATGAGTTATCTAGGAGGGGCAGAAGGGTTTTTGTACTATCATAAATAAAAGAATTTAAAAAATCATGATGTTTATTTTAAGTCCTCTAATTATTTTGGAGATTAATTCATCTCTTCATTTTATTATATGGTTAATATGATAGCCTTACAGTAGTATATATGTGCATAATTTACAAATAAATAAATATACATGAATATGGGTGAGTGCTCAGATGTGTTTTTGATGGGGTATATAATTAAAAATGTTTAGGGAGGGATGCCTGGGTGGCTCAGTTGGTTAAGCGACTGCCTTCAGCTCAGGTCATGATCCTGGAGAGCCGGGATCGAGTCCCACCTCCGGCTCCCTGCTCGGTAGGAAGCCTGCTTCTCCCCTCTCACTCCCTCTGCTTGCGTTCCCTCTCTGGCTGTGTTTCTCTCTGTCAAATAAATAAAATCTTAAAAAAAAAATGTTTAGGGAGCCATTAACCATGATAATGTGGCTTCGATTCCTTCCTTCTAAAACTGAATCCTTTAGGATTAACAACATGAAAGAACAATTTTTCAGGACAGGAGAGGGCCTGAAGTAACCAAAGTTTCATTTAGAGAGAAGAATGCTTATGTCTTGTGAAACTCATACTTTCCTATGAAGATTTAAATAAAAAGACTCTCTTGATGGGTTTCAGATTTTAAAGATAGTTTCTAAAATGACGTAAATATGTTTCTATATAGAAACTAATTTTTGTTGTTTTTTTTCCCCTTGACATTTGTCTTCTATGCAATAGCATTGTTAAAAATTCTCACAGTGGCCAGAAAATCCAAGTACAGACCTAAGAAATTGGGAAAGGGGCTCACCAATCTATGTATTTGGAGGCTTTTTGGGTACATTGCATAGAAGAAAGCTAGTTGGTTTAGTAGCTACCCCTGTTGAATGCAGGCAGTCAGGGGATGAACTGTGTAAGGAAAGAGCTTCATACACATCCTGTATACACACATTCACACACACACAGTCAACCCCCCCCCCCCACACACATCAGCATCTATGTGTCCTAGGGGAAACTTGCCTGGCTTTTTACCAGAGACCTAGCCACTCCTTCACAGTAGAAGAATACACAGCCATCAACATTCTCTGTGTTTTGAGTGGCAGGGTTCAAATTCACTGTAGTACAATAAATGAGTACCAAGGCCTATTGCATTTTTGAATCTCTTCCATGTTCAAAAGGGCCCCAAAGAACAAAACATTTAGTCTGTGTAAGCAAACAGTGACTTGCCTTATGAGGTCTAAGGCTGTTTGTAGAATTCAGGGAAACCAGAAAGAGAGACATTGGTTCAGGGTGAGTTTTTGTTTGTTTGTTTGTTTGTTTTAATGCTCCTCAAGCAAATATGTACTTGATTTTATCTACCAGTCTTGCAAATTATCACATGCCCCACCTAAATGCAAAGTTCTGATTCTATCTACTCACCACTGTTTGTCACTCACGGTCTGCAAGTCACCGCCAAAGTCAGGAGCCGGAAATACGATGGCAGAATGACATTGCCACTCCCTCTCTCCACCCCTTGTTTGCCAGTTCCAGTGGATTGTAAATTGCTCAGGTGGCAAAAGTCACCCTCCAAGGGAGAAGGTGTATAAAGAGAATAATAGAAGAGGCGAGACCAAATCCTGGGGCTCCGGAACTAGGAAATTGAGGATGGAGAGCTGGGATCAGTGAGATATCAGGAGAACAAAGTGAAAGTGACATCATAGTACCCAAGGGAAGAGAGTGTGACCAGCTCTCTGCAATGACATCCCTATTCTCACCTTCCACATTTATCCAGTTGTCCTTCTCAGTTGCAGGAATGGATGACTTTCCTCTACACTGTGAGGTTACTAAACATCAGCAGAAGTTTCTAGTCCTCAGACCATTTGGAAATTTTGCAGCCTATAAAAAATGTTCTCAGGTTGCCTGGGTGGCTCAGTGGGTTAAAGCCTCTGCTTTCGGCTCAGGTCATGATCTCAGGGTCCTGGGATCGAGGCCTGCATCAGGTTCTCTGCTCAGCAAGGAGTCTGCTTCCTTCTCTCTCTCTGCCTGCCTCTCTGCCTACTTGTGATCTCTCTCTGTCAAATAAATAAATAAAACTTTTTTAAAAAATGCTCTTAGTATTATCCTTTACTTCCTGTTCTGTATTTCCTTTTTTTGTAGTGAATCTTCCTGGGAATTGACATTACATGGGACCAAGTTCAGGCTAGAGGGGGAATTTTATTAAAAATTTAGGGATGTTTTTGGCAATGAAATTCCATTCAACATGTATTTATTAAATGCTTACTAAGTATAAGATGCCATTCTAGATGCTGCAAGAAACAAAAAATGAAAGAGATACATTTAAATGTCCTGCAGTGTCTATAATGCAGGAATGGAATTACTATAGGAAAACACACATAAGATGCTATGGGGGTTCAAAGGAAGAAATCACATTTAGTGGGAAGGATTTTAAAAGACTCAAAAAAGGGGTTAACGTATGGGCTGGCTCTTAAAGAGTGGTTGGAGTTTCAAAAGAGAGCTGAACTAAAGAGCAATTCAGGAAAATGGAAACATGAGCAAAGTCATAGAGATGGGAAGGTATAGCTCATTTTGGAGAAAAGGTAGTAATTTGGCCAGAGCATAAAGATATGCATGTCAAAAAATAATTAAGAGATTAAGGTTGGAGGGGAAGCACAATGGCTGATGTCAGAGAGCCCTGGGCAGGGAGGCAGGGAGGCAGGGAGGCTGCATGATAAGAAAAGAACATGGCTCCGGGTCAGAGACCGTCTCTCCCAGATACCACTCTGTGATATGAGTTGAGTCGAATGACGCTCTCTAAACCTCTAATTTTCCTATTGTAAAAGACACTTGTCTACTTATCTAAAAAAACAAACAACACTAATCGAGGTCAAATTGAACCATGATGCTCATGATGGTGGCCTTGAGACATGAATACAGAGTTAAATTACGTTCAGTATATTTTGTCCAAGAAGTCAGGGAAGTGAATAAGAGGCTTTGATTTCCTAAGAAAGGTTAGTGGGATTGTGCAAATTGGAGGGAGTGGAATAAGACGTTTTTGTCTTGTGAGAACTTATATGGTAACTGTACATTTCTCTTTGGGGAGGAGAGGAAGGGATTCTGGATTTGTGAGGTGGCGGATGTTGGAATTTGTCCCAGTAACAGCATCCGTGGGCGCTGACCAGCACCCTGAGAAGTGGGTGGGTGTGATGAGAAAGAGCAAGGAGCAAAGGGCTGCGACTGTGTGGCTGAGCTTAGCAGGGGGAGCAGGAAAGGTCCTTCTTCAGGGAACTACGGAAATCTTTATAGGCGCCTCTACCTGTAAAGGCTCCTGCGGCGATGGACTAACTGGGTGGAACCCGTCTTCAACAGTGCCACCATGTGGCAGAGAGGAGTAATGGCAGTTATAGTCTGATCTGACTCCAGTCCTGTGTTCGCAGAGAAAGCTGAGCAGCAACATCCCTCCAGACTTGGAAGCCGTAGCACTTAGGGAAAGTGTGTACATGGAGAGGCTTAAAAAAGCTGATTCCTTGGGGCGCCTGGGTGGCTCAGTTGGTTAAGCGACTGCCTTTGGCTCAGGTCATGATCCCGGAGACCTGAGATCAAGTCCCACATCCGGCTCCCTGCTCGGCGAGAAGCCTGCTTCTCCCTCTCTCACTCCCCCTGCTTGTGTTCCCTCTCTCACTGTGTTTCTCTCTGTCAAATAAATAAAATCTTTTTTAAAAAAAAGCTGATTCCTGCATCCAATACAAGAATTTGAGAAATTAATTGAAAAGTAAGGAGAAGTAATTATCTGTAATTCAGATTTGTAGAGCTGTTCTAAGTAGTTATGAATACTTAGAATAAACAAGTAGGTAATTCTTAAGAGTCGACTTTTGTCTCTCTAGAAAACTCAGCTATCTAGAGTCTCCCATTCCCTACATTTATGGCTGGAGGAGATTTTGTTTCTGTTTTTATTCATCAGGGAATGAAGGGAAGTGATTGCATTTTGGCTTGAAATTTAAGTCTGTTTTCATGAATCTCCGGAGGAGAGAGTCTCTAATGATTCCAGATGTCTGTTTACACCTTTTAACACCTCCGCATTTACTCCTGAAGTTTCTTGTGTGTGAGGGTGGGTATTGGAAAGGAGGTGATGAGAAGAGCAGCAGTAATGTTACTGGGGACTGAATTACAGCTTTTCCTGGCCAGTCATCTTTAAGCAAAGACGATTTCCATCCCTTCCATCCAGGTCTGGCCTCATTGTGCTCTGAGTCTCAGGAGTCACTGAAAAGTGAGCAGGGAGTCAGGTCACAGCAAAGCACTTCTTTGTTAACTCTTTTATCCTTCCTCATCGGTTTACAATTTATCAGGTTTTGGAAGATAAGTCAGTACTTACATTTGGAAGGTTCTGGAGTGGTCATGTGCTTTTGTCTTTTCACCCCAGACAGAACTTTCTGCAAAATCCCTGACTTTTGTGACAGGACATCGATCACTGCAGGGTCTCCTGAAACATACCTAGGGATGTGAAACACTACTATGTGTGAAACAGGCCCTCCACTAATATTCAGAGTGCAGTCTCAGGAGCAGCAAAAGGGTGTGGGCTGTAAGTTAGCTAGAAATGTAGGAGGGGCTCCTGGGTGGTGCCTGTCAGGGGAGTGTCTGGCTCTTGGTTTCTGCTCAGGTCATGATCTCAGAGTTGTGAGATGGAGCCCGGTGGGCGCAGCTCTGCTCAGCTGGAAATCTGTCAGAGAATCTCTCCCTCTGCCCCTCCCCTTTCTGCATGAACATATTCTCTAAAAACATAAATAAATCTTTAAAAAATTTAAAAAAATGCGGTATCTGTGGGCTCACTCCAGACTTGCTGAATCAGAACCTTTACTTGACAATATCCGGAGGTAATCATATATACTTGATGTTTGAGAAGTCCTGGGCTTTTCCATTATTGGATGGTTGTAGGTGTCCAAAAATTACATGGGATTAAAACCTGCTGCTCTGGGGTCTGTGGGCCAGCCTGCCTGTCCTCAGCCCCGGGCCATTTATTGCAGCTGTCTCTGATCTCCTGCAGGTGAGGCCTGGCCTGTGGCACAGCCTCTCAGGCTTCCTGTGTTGAAACTGCGGCAGTTCTAGGGCCTGGATCACATCCCACTACATCCTTGGGGATTCTAACTCTCCTGGTGTCCCTTGAGGGGGCAAAAGATGATAACTGATGATAACTAAGAGGTGTAGGGTTATTTATACTGTGTGAGGAGAGACAAGAGCCAGGAAGGATCCAGAAGCTACATTGCTAGCTCTTCCTCTGGTGTTAGACTCTGAGGTTACATTGCCTTCTCTTGCCACCTAACCAGAAATTTCCTGTGTGACCAGCTGTGTCTGGGGGGAGTTGTGTGCCACTTGTTAACATACTACTTGTATTTGCTCTCCCTTATGTGTCTTTTCCTTTACTTTTTTTTCTTCCGAGATTGCACCCCTAAATCAGCAATACTTACGCTTTTCCTTAAAGTCTGCTTTGTAAGGAACCCAGACGAAGACATCTGCCTTATATGAGCTTTACTCACAGCTTCTAATCCTGCCATCTGGTTGGCTTTAGAGTGGTTGATTTCATTCATATAACTCCTTCCTTCAAATCATACAAGAGAGCTACCATGGCTTCTCCCTTCTTGGCTAAACACCCTCAGTTCCTTCACGATTCCTCAAAATGAAGTGGCTGGGTGTCTCATATTCCTTACACCTCACTGTAATGTGTCTTTTTTTTTTTAAGATTTTATTTATTTATTAGAGAGAGAGCATGAGAGGGGGAAGGGTCAGAAAGAGAAGTAGGCTCCCTGCGGAACTGGAATGCCAGTATGTGACTCTATCCTGGGACTCCAGGATCATGACCTGAACTGAAGGCAGTTGCTTAACCAGCTGAGCCTCCCAGGTGCCCTGTAATATGTCTTCTTAAAATTGCGGTTCCTCTGGTGCCCTTCCAGGCAAGGCTGGTGTGGGGCTGAGCTCATGGGGTTCTCACTTATTTGACTGTGGGCATTACCCCACCATGAACACGGCTGTCTGGGGCTGGGCCTGCCCCTGTGAGGATAAGCTGACTGAATCAGATCTCACTGGTTAAGATGAAGATAGTGAAGTTAGATGGAGTGAACGAGGCACACCTGCTTTGGTTTTCTGTCAGCTTCTGAGGGAGGGCCGGTCCCTCTGAGTGACCCAGAGTTCCTCAGGGTGTCTGTATCCCTCAAAGACACATTTGGGCTGACTCCCAGGCCAGGGCTTGCTGGGACGGGGGATTCAAGTGACTTCCCAGGTGCTGTATCCTCCTTGGGGATGGAGGCTTCAGTATCTCTCATCCAGACAAATGCAGAGCCAGAGGTTGGCCAAGGGGTTCCTGACAAATATTAATGATTAGACCACATTTAAGTTTTTGGCCTCAAAATACAAAAATACAAATGTACCAGGATGATCTAATAAACACGTAAACTGTTCTTGTTTTTCTGGAAGCCCCCCCCTCCTTTAAGACTCTACCCTCCTATCTGCTCTGCCTCCTCTCACTTTGAGGAACTTTTATGATTTATCAAGCACTGCACAGGTTTTATGGGGAATAGAGGTAAGCGTAAGAGACAATACCTGCCCTCCAGGATCTTGCAAAAGCAGGCCTCCCATATAACATGGTTTAAGATACCTAATGTGACAAGGAGCATATGAATGCTGAGTGAGCTCAGAGAAGGCGAAGTCTCGGAACAGCCAAATGGAGAGCACTTCATTTTAGTGAAGGAGAGACTTTCGGATTTGCGGTAGAAATCGAAAACTTTCTCTTCCTTTAAACTTCATGGCAGAAAATTACGGAGACCCAATTCTTAGGGTCGCTGGAAGCTGCACTGGTATTTCCCTTGTTCCTGAAGGCAAAGGATGTGTCCTCTTCTCTGATATTTATAGGGTGCTGTAAACACATATGGTGTAATACCTTATCCAGGTCAGAGAAATGACATTTCTGTCTTTAGTTTCAAAGACTGAAAAAAAATAAATGAAAGACTGGTGGGGAATCTACTCAAATATGAACCACAAAACCCTCTCTCCATTCAGAAGTTAATACTTTTGGCTCCATATCAGGCTCCCGTCCCCTGGAGATGGAGGAAAGCAGATTCAATTATTGTTGGCATGTTTGCTAACCTATTTTTAGCTCTAGAGAAGTGCCATAGGAAAGGTCCAGACAGGGAAAGTCAACCCAAGGGGTGTGGGAGGCAGACATTCCATCGCTAGCCAGCATGTACCAGTTCGTTCTGAAGGGTTCGTGGCACTCCATTGGCTTCTTTCAGCTTCTGGGACTCCTTCTGGGCTCAGAATACAAATGTACCAGGATGATCTAATAATCATGTAAACTGTGCTGTGGTCTAGAATATCTTGTCCCCAGCCCTCCTCTTTTTTTATGAGCATGCAGGTGCACAGAGAATGCGGATTAGATCCAGTATTGAAGGGCTGTCTTTCCCGTGGCTCCTGGGGTCCCTGTGCCTTCTGAGGGGATGGCCGGGAGGACAAGGATAGTAAGAACAAGAGTGGGCTACAGAAGCCATGGTAAAAGGTGGAAGGGCCCCTAACAGTCCCTGCTGTTGCTGGGGAGGGTGACCTGGCCAACACTGTGGTTTTCAACCTGGGGGTTTTACAGAGACGCTGAAGACATTTGTGAAACACGTGTGCACTCTGGTGTTACAAGACACGTTCTGCTCTCCGCCTGCCGTCTTCCTTGGCCAAACCGCTCTCAACAGCTGCTGTTCCTGCTCCTTGAACACGTCTGATTCCAGGACCGGGGACCCTCATTTTATGCTTTTTTATCCATGTACTTTCGCTCTTGTTCCCCCAATCCATTCTGCTCTCAGTGGTTAATGATCTTTAGAGAAAATCTTGATCTAGATGTTTCAGTGGAAGGAGGGGTAACCAAATTAAACCCCCAAACCAAAAAACAAGCCCTTTTGAGAGTCTCCTCTTTGTACTTTGAACACAAATTCAGAGTTCTACACCAAAGTCTAACTTAGTGCCCTCTGTCTCCCCTAATTCTGAGATCCCTTCAGTTCTGGAATACTCTTGCCTGATTCTTTTTCTCATGGTCTGCAGTGTCTCTGCTCTCTTTGCCGGGCTAACTTTAACCCATCCTACAAACTTAGCTTAAACTGCGTACTCCTGAAGAGAAATCACTGGATTCTTTGATCTCAGCTTAATTCTCCCATTATGTTTGTATGCACGGCATCTTTTTCTTCAGAATGTCTTATATTTTAAGACCATGTATTTATCTTTGTATTTATTCTTATGCTTCTTTCCCCCTCCATATGCTCAAGTTGCCATGAGGACAGTTTTTCCCACTATTGTATCCCCTATGTCTGGTTGGGTTCCTGCCTGCCTGAAATAGCGAAGATTTTCAGTAACTATTTATTGAATGAATGAATATCACTGGCATTTAAATTATGGAACTAAATTAAGTAATTTTCTTATAAAAATTATGAATGCTTGAATAGAATGTAGCCATTAGAATTATTAGGTATATATTTATTGGTATGGAAAGATGCCCAGGTATTTTTTTTTGAGAAAAAAATTTAAAAGATACTTTGTATTGTTTTCATATATTATTTTAAAAGAAAAATAAATGTATTGGCATATACATACCAAGATAAAAACAATAGTTCTTTGAGTGGCAGATTTTAGGTGGTTCCTATTTGTTTTTACTTATTTGTGTTTTCATACATTTAATTTTTCTTTTGTTTTAAAGTTATAGAATCCATTAATCATTAATTCGTTGTTAATTCATCAACTCTTTATTGAGTATCTTTATTCTGTCAAGCATTGTTCTAAAAATAAGGATTATGATTATAAAATTCAAACCCAAATCCTTTTATGTATATCATCTTTTTAACATTCCTTTCCAGTTAACCACTTGAATAATTTAGATGGATCTTTCTGGATCTTTTCTCTATTCATTTGATAGTATTTACATAAGTTCTATTTCTTTACACATATTATATATTTTTGCAATACATGGTCATATTCTGCCTTTTTGTGACTTCTTTTATTACTCTTATTACAATTTATATTTAACACATAATACATTATGTTACATACATATATAATATGTATATAATATAATACACATTATATTATTATTATAATATATTATATAATATATAATTATAACTTATGTAATAAGTTATTATTGTAACTTGAAAATATACCTAGAAAAAATTTTCCTGCCCTTGTTTAAATGTACCTCATTAAAATAGAAAAAAAGAGCTGCATGTTTCCATAATTGCATCTTTTATTAATGAGCATATAGATTATTTTAAATTTATTCTGAGTTTTTTTTAACAATAAAGCTAGAACAATGTGTTATTTATGTAATTAATGATATTAAGATTAGAATTTAAAAGGGGCGGAGGGGCGCCTGGGTGACTCAGCTGGCTAAGCATCTTTCTTTGGCTCAGGGCATGATCCCAGCAATCCTGGGCTGGAGACTGGGATGGGCTCCATGCCTAGCAGTGACTCCACATCTCTATCTGCCCGCCCAACTCCCACTTAGCTATACATAACAAATGACTCCTGATATCTGCGGGCTAGATTTAAGAAAGTAACTGTCCAGTTCTGGCCACATTTCAACTTGAAATTGACCATATGGGGGTCTAGAAATTCTTAAATTGGGTCCATCTGAACATACGGCCCCACACTTTCTGTGATGGCAGTATTTTATGAGCAAGTTAAATTACATTATTGATGCCATTGAGGTAATTTTCAGGTAGGCAAAAAATGTTAAAATTGAGTTTGTTTGTTTGTTTGTTTTTTTTTTTCAAGAGACTACTTTCTTTCATTGAATTATTTTATGTAGCTGATGCTTGCTTGCTGGGAACCAAAATTGGGTGAGACCAAAAAAAAAAAAAAAAAAAAGCGCCCTCAAAATCCTTTGTAGTATATTTAAAGCTTTAAGGTTTTTTGTTACCAGAGTTTGAGATCATAAAGGAAGGAATTATGGCTAAGAAACAGGGTATATTCCATGTTTGCTTGGTTTTATTTATTTATTTTTTCTTTTTAGATTGTTGACATTTTTTTTGGTCACCCCATCTGGGGGTAAACTAAGGTGGCACCTGAAGCTTATAAAATTTGGTGGCCTGCTTTAAAATATCTAGATTAAAAAAATGAATGTTTGTTTAAAATGAGAAAAGAAATAAAAAATTCCGATTTTTAAATTGTAGACAAATACCACAAACATCACAGAGTCCAATTTGATTAGTTAGTAGCCTGAATAAAATCTTTCTTCTACATTTTTTTGGCTGTATATTTTTGATTACCTCTTTATAGGATAACTTTGTAATTCTCTAATAATCTTTGTAATTCATAAGAATAAGAATTATTTCCTAAATAAGAAATAAGACTTTGGGGGCGCCTGGGTGGCTCAGTTGGTTAAGTGACTGCCTTTGGCTCAGGTCATGATCCTGGAGACCCAGGATCGAGTCCCACATCAGGCTCCCTGCTCAGCAGGAAGCCTGCTTCTCCCTCTCTCACTCCCCCTGCTTGTGTTCCCTCTCTGGCTGTGTTTCTCTCTGTCAAATAAATAAAATCTTTAAAAAAAAGATAAATAAAAATAAAAAATAAAAAAAAGAAATAAGACTTTGTTCTACCTGGATGATTTAAAATTTTAAACTTATTACTGATAGTTAGAATGCACAAAATATGAACTTCACACCCAAATACATTCAATATTTTAAGGCCTTTATAGCTTTGTATTTTGCAAATACACAAATTTAAATAAATAACAGGTCGAATGATTTCCACCAGAAAGAACAAAATTGTATAAGTTGTACACTTATAATTGTATGCACTGCATTATTAAATACATTCCTGATAAGAAAGCTTCTATTTTGACAAGTTGTTGGTGACAGTTGAATCTTTTATTGCCAGATTTGTACATATGGTGATTGAAAGAATTTTCACAGACCAGCCTCCACTTTGATGTATTTCACTCTTTTCTCTCCACTATCCACTAGTGTTGGCTGCCTCAGAACACATCCATACTGGACTATGACCTCTGGGCCTGAATCTTTGAGTTGAGGGCAAATTGAAAAAGTGAGCAGTAGACATGCTCCAGGAAGTCATTCCTGCATGAGATGGTTGGCAATTAACTTCACAAAGAAGGGACTGTAAACAACATAAATGTATATGCCACACAAAATCCTAATTATTATATTCCCAACCTCAAAATAGATATATATATTCCCAACTCAACCGAATCCCCAGAGTGTCAGCAGTCCCAATTCCCACAAACTTGATATAGAGGGATATGTGACCCAGGGAAAAGGCAAAATGGAAAGAGACTGTTTTTAACTCCTTATGACTAATTTTTTAATTTTCATAAAATTTTACGAAGACATAACGACTATGACCATGCATTGTAAGGGCTACTTCCTGATCTTTCTGGGAGCACGTGCAATGAGGTCCAAGTTTCATTAATTTTAGAATAAATTTGCTTCTGAAGACTCAAAATGAGAGAGGGAGGAAGGGGAGAAAAGACAGAAGGAAGGGAGGGAGGGAGGGAAAGGAAGTCAAACCTGAGTTATATACACAGATTTCATACGAAATCTATGCCTTCCTCATATGTTTGAAAATGATCATGCTTCTCTTTTTTTTTACTTTATTTTATTTTTTCAGTTTTCCAAGATTCATTGTTTATGCCCCACACCCAGTGCTCCATGTAATACTTGCCCTCCTTAACACCCACCACCAGGCTCACCCATCCCCCCATCCCCTCCCTCCAAAACCCTCAGTTTGTTTCTCAGAGTCCAAAGTCTCTCATGTTTCACCTCCCTCTCTGATTTACTCCAGCTCACTTTCCTTTCCTTCTCCTACTGTCCTCCATGTTACTCCTTATGCTCCACAAGTAAGTGAAACCATATGATACTTGACTTTCTCTGCTTGGCTCACGCTTCTAACATTAATGCTCAGTGGGTCAAGATATGTGTCACATCATGTAAAAATATATGTAAAACAAACATTATTTTTGTGCTTGCCTTCTAAAAGTTTATAGTCTACAGTTTCAAAGGTTATGTTATAGACTTCAGGTTGAAAATTAGAGACTAATTTTTTCTTTTCTTTCTTTTTTTCTTCTTAAAAATTTTAAGTAAAATTTACATAAAGTAGAATGTATGTTAAAAGTGCTGATCATTGAGCTTTGACAAATATATCAGCCTCTATAACTTTGACCTCAATCAAGATATCTTTCTATTATTCCCCAAATTCCCTCCAGCCTTTTTTTTTTAATTATGTTTAGTTAGCCAACATCATTAGTTTTTGATGTAGTGTTCAATGATTCATTAGGAGCATATAACACCCAGTGCTCATCAGAACATGTGTCCTCCTTAATACCCATCATCTGGTCACCCCATCCTCCCATCCCTCCTCCCCTCTGTAACCCTCAGTTTGTTTCCTGGAGTTCAGAGTCTCTCATGGTTTGTTTCCCTCTCTGATTTCTTCCTTCTGCCTCTTTCTAGTCAATATTCTTCTGCCCCAAGGCACCATTCTTCTGATTTCTATCATCATAGATTTGTCTCAATTGTTCTTAGACCTCCCTTTTCTCCCTGCCTTCCCTCCTTAGTCTTGACTGTTCTTAGACTTATAAACAAGATCTCAAATACTCTTTTGTCTTGTCTCTTTTGTTTAACATGATGTTTTTTTGAGATTTGTCCATGTTGTTCTGCGTACACAAGTTCATTATATGCATATACCTCAACTTATTTATCCATTATCCTGTTAGTAGACATGGGTTGTTGCCAGATTTGGCTGTTATGAATAGGCTGCTGTGAACAATTTATACAAGTCTTTTCATAAACATTTGCTTTTGTTTCTCTTGGGTAAACATGTAAGATGGGATTGACGGGGCCAAGGGTAGTTGCATGCTAGACTTTATAGGACACTGGCTGCTTCATTCTTTCTCCAGTGTAACACAGTATCATTTCCTAAGTTCTTCTTAAGCACTTGGGGGATCCTTAGAAGAATAAGTCTATTAGGCAAAAATGATTATTAATTAAAATTTATGACTCATAAGGTATGCAATTTTTATGTCAGAAATTCCACCTCTGTGAAGTTATCTTAATTACCTAAAATTAAATTTAATAATTACCAAGACATCAAAAAGCCTTGAAGGTCAACACACTTCACACGAAGACTCAAAGCATTGTTTAAAAAGGAAATTATACCAGTCAGCTAAGAGACAGAAATCATACAGTTATTGTAACAGAGAGAGCTTAATGTAAATAATTGTTAACTACATGTAAAATTGTTAACTTGAGGGGCACCTGGGTGCCTCAGTTGGTTAAACATTGGCCTTCAGCTCAGGTCATTATCCCAGGGTCCTGGGATCAAGCCTGGATCGGGCTCCCTGCTCAGAGGGGAGTCTGCTTCTCCCTCTCCCTCTGCCTGCTGTTCCCCTTACTTGTGTTCTTTCTGTCTCTCAAATAAATAAATAAATAAATAAATAAATAAATAAATAAAATCTTAACAAAATTATTAACTAGATAACTGAAGGGGGAAATGACGACAGCAAAGTATCATGGAAGCAATTACAGAAAACAGCTACCTTCCCTTAAGAACAGAGGAGAAGGGAATGAGGTTGGAGTTAATTAGAATTTAGTAGTGTGGGGCTAAGACTTTTCCGTAGGGGGCACTGAGTGGCTAGTGCTGGTATGCTGGTGTGAGAGAGACTCCACGACAGAGGTCTGCAAACTATGGCTCAGGGGCCAAATCCAGCCCATAGTCTGTTTTTTGTATGGCCCTTGACTTAAGAATGGTCCATACATGTTTAAATGGTTGGGAAAAAAATGGAAAGAGTAATTGTATTGTTTTCCCAAGGCCACCATAATAAAGTCATAAACTGGATGGCTTAAAACCATAGAAATATATGCTTATGCAGTTCTGGAGCCCAAAAATCCAAACTCAAATTGTGAGCAGGACCGTGTTCCCTCTGAGAGTCTGCCTGGAACGCTTCCCTCTTCTTTCTAGCCTCCGGCGGTGGCCAATGACCCTTGGCTTTCTTGTCTGGTGGTTACATAACTCCTATCTCCTCACATACCGTTCTCTCTCTGTGTCTGCATCTTTACAAGATGTTTTCCTCTCTTTAGAAGAATGGCAGTCCTATTAGATTAAAGCCCAACCTTGTAACCTCACCTTAACTTGATTATATCTGCAAAGACCTTACTTCCAATAAGATCACATGCACAGGCACGGGGGTTAGGACTTCCGCCTATCTTTTTCGGTGCACAGTTTAACTCAGAACAGTGATACTATTTCATGACCCATGAAAATGATATGGGGTGCAAATTTCAGTGTCCACGAGAAAAGCAACACTTGCCACATGCGTTCGCTTATGTTTTGTCTGTGGTTGGTGTCATGCAACAATGGCCAGGTTGGATAGTGGCTACAGAGACTGAGTGGCCAGCAAAGTCTCAAATATTCACTGTCTGGCAAGACTTAAAGGCAAATGTTTTCTGACATTTGTTCTATACAACTGGGTTTGCAAGTGCTGGAAAAGGCAGATTAGATTCAACTGCTGGAAGGACTTCCCCTGTCAGGGGAGGAAGACATGTTCTTGTACGATGTTTGGAGGGACACGACATGGGGAGGAAGCCCACAGGAGGTACATGGGAAGGAACACATCTCTTCCTTCTCCAGTGTTCGGTCTCCCCATGCTGCCTCCTTTTGGTAGCTTCAGAGGGAAGAAGCTAAAAAAGAAGAAATGTGGTTTGTAGACTCCCGGTCCTGGAAACACAAAGCAGAGAGAGGTATAAATTTGGAAATTATAAACAAGAGCTAAATAATTTGTGCATATGCACACATACATAACTTGTAAGGAAAAAGTAGATACATAGCTGCTGAGTTATTTCTGTAACAGTATTTCTGTAATGGCCACGGTTTTTATGTGTGTATGTAAGTATATACATTGATACATATATATGTATATATTTATTAATCTGAACCTGCCATTTTGAGATTATTATAGATTCACATACAGTTGTAAGAAATAATGCATTTGTAAGAAATATACCTTTTATTCATTTGCTCTCAATGGTAACTAACCCCCAACAGTTGCAGAACTTTGGTACAATGTGACAACCAGGATAATGACATTGATACAGTCAAGGTAGGGGAGGTTCTCATCACCACAGGATTCTTGTGTTTCCCCTTCCTGGACAGGCTTGCTTTCTTCCCCCACTTCCCCTACCCTATTCTCAGCCTCTGGAAATCACCAACCTATTTTTCTCTATATTTTTTCAGGAATGTTCTAGAAATGAAATGATATGTATGTAATCTTTGGGATTGGCTTTTTTGGCTGGGCACAATTCTCTGAAGATGCATCCAAACTGTTTCATTTATTTATTACCTTAACATTCCTTTTTATTACTGAGCAGTATTACATGAGATGGATGTACCAGACTTTGTATAACAATCCTCTAAATAAAGGATGTCTGGGCTGTGCTCAGTTTTAGGCTATTACAAATAAAGTAGCTAAAAACATTCTTGTACAGGCTTTTGTGTGAATATAAGTTCTCTTTACACTGGGCTAAAAGCCTGAGAGTACAATTTTTGGGCTGTATGGTGTGTGTTTGTTTTAAGAAACTGCCAAGCTGTTCTCCGCAGGGGGTGTGGCATTTTACATTCTCATCAATGATGTCTGAATGATGTGGTCTCTCTACTTTCTTGTCTGCATTTGGTGTTCACAAGTTTTTGTTTTAGCCTTTCTGATGGGTGTGTAATGGTATCTTACTGAGGGTTTAATTTGCATTTCCCTAATGGCCAATGATGTGAAATATCTTCTCCTGTGCTTATTTGCCATCCAGGTTAACCTCTTCTGTAACATGACTCTTCATGTCTACACCTGCTGTCTAATCGGATTGTTTTCTTGTTGGATTTTGAGAATTGTTTATTTATTGCACACAGTAGTCCTTTGTCAAATACATGGTTTGCAAATATTTTCTCCCAATCTGTAGCTTGTCTCTTTATCCTTTTTAAAAGGGTCTTCCACAAGGTGATCATTTTAATTTTGATGAAGTTCAATAGATCAGTTCTTTTCTTTTGTGGATTGCATTTTCAGTATTGACTTTAAGAACTCTTTGCTTAGTCCTAGATCCCAAAGAGTTTCCTCTGGTTTTTATTTTTTTCCGCTAAAAGTTTGGGTTTTATATATTCGTTTAAGTCGCATATACATTTTGAGCTACTTTTTGTTTAATGTGTTTGGGTTAAGGTTCATCTTTTTGGTCTCACAATGTCCAGTTGTTCCAGCACTGTTTTTTGAAAAGGTGATCTTTCCTCCGCTGAGTTGCTTTTGTGCTTTTGTCAGAAATAAATTGGAAATATTTGTGTGATTCTATTTCTGGGTTCTCCATTCTATTCCAGTGACCGGTGTGTCTGTTTCTCCATCAGACCACATACTCTTGATCATTGTAACTATATAACAAGTTGAGATCAAGTAGACTGATTTCTCCTACATTATTCTTTGTATTCAAAATTGCTTTAGCTATTGTAGTCCCTTTGCCTTTCCATAAAAATTTTCAAATAATCTTGTCTGTATTGTAAGTTATCTTGCTGGAATTTTGATGTGAATTGCATTAAGCCTATATATTAAGAAGTCTGGGATTCAAGATTTAGCTATTTGTTTAACTCATTTGTTTGTGAGCCTCTACATTGTTTATTTGCATAAGTTAATATCCATTAAAACGTCGCTAGGAAGTGTGTGTGTGTGTGTGTGTGTGTGTGTGTGTGTGTGAGAGAGAGAGAGAGAGAGAGAGAGAGAGAGAGAGAGAGGAGAGAGAGAGTATGTGTTGTGTAAAGAAAGAAGGAAAATGGAATGGTGCTTGTCCGATTCAGCACCTCCCTGGAGAGACAAGGTAAGGGACAAATAGCTCAGTGAAGGTTTGGGACCCAGGTGATACAACTGCCAGATGAAACCTTTGGACACAGCTATTTTGACCTGGTCAATTTGATGCAGCCCCTTTTGAACCCAGTATCATTCTTTAATTGCCAACTTATGTTAGTAATGGATATCTATAATATCATTCTTAATCCCCATTCAAATCATGGGGGATTTTTACTTTCAGTTATGTTTGTTTTGTATTGACACCCATTTTTGTCCCATCCATGAAGTTCTTAAATTAAAAAATGTTAACAGATGATACATTCACATGGGTAAAGATACCAAAACAACATATGAAGAAATATACCTTATATTCTTATAGCACCCCGTATAGCCATCCAATTCTACCACCCTCCAACCTGTTTCCACTTTTTAATTGCCTGTTTATCATTCCAGACAATGATCTGCATAGATTTCCCCCGACACACTGATAGCCCTTATTTTAGAATGCTGTCACTCAAAAATGAGATAGAATTTGACTTTTTGTTTCTTCCTTTAACTCTGACAATGAATATGATCTAGAAATCTGTTCTATGTTTTTTAATGATTACAATGGATAGTAATCTAACTTGACAGTTAACATCTTCCATTTTTAGACTTTAGTACATCTTCCCCTTACTTTCTTATCTTCTATTTGGCACTATGGTTAAATAAATCTGTTTAATTTAGGGCTTGAACCTTCTCTGTAAGTCATGCACTCTTACTTTTCCATTCTGAAGATGCCTTAATGAGACCAAGAGAAGATGAGGTGCTTGTTGAAATACAGGGCCAGGCTGAGGCAGAGCTGAGACTGAACAGGGGCCCAGTCGGGGGCTGCCCTCTGCCCATCTCCTTGAATGCGTTCCCTGCTGTAGGATGACTCAGATTTATTATTATCATGGCTGAAATACATTAGAAAAATGTTTCTGCCATCCGTCTCAATCCTCTGCTAATCATGCAATTCATCCTTTAAAAATGAGGATTTCTTCTTTTTTGCTGACAGTTTAATAATTTTAGTTGTTTCTGCTCTTGTAGCATTTGCCTGGTTCAATGATTAATCCTCCAATCTGAACCCACTTAGACCGGAGCAATATCTCGCCAACCAGAATGAGTAAGTTGAATAATTGAAATTTTTATTAAGAATGAAACTTCTTTAATATATTATATTTATTATATATGATAGTTTCAACTTTCCGAGTCTTTCTTGTCAAATGCATTCTTTCTCATTATCTTCTTTATGTAATGCTTAATTTAAATGCCCAGTCTTCTGTCCTTATGCGGGAAAATAAGTTGGGATTAGCCCTCAACCAATTAATACCACTTTTCAAGCTGGGATTGGTTTGTATTAATGTAGTAGTCTGACCCCTAGTGGATGTAAGACACATCTGCACCCGGATGGTAGCTGCAAATTTTGATCAGATTTTCTGAAAAGTGAATATGAGATAATGAATTCCTCCTTGAAAATAAGTAAAATAAAAATGAGAAAGAAATGATGAATTCATAGAAGATTAACAATAAAAGCAAAATTCAATCAAAATGGTGTTTTGTGTAAAATAAAGTTTTCCAAATCTGTATTTTTACTGGTTTTTAATGTGTGATCAGGCTTCACTTATAAACACACTTATGTTTTAGGAATCCACTTTATGTTATATATTGGAATCCAAAACTTGTTTTACCTCTGAAATTAAAATCTTATTAACATCCCAGCAGTATAACCCTTTCTAGTTTTTGCTCTAGAATTGGAATCAAACTAAAGCTGAAAGAATGTTTTTTTGTGTGATAATTTACTGAAGATCAGAGACCCAGAAAAGGTTGATGACTTTTCCAAAGCTGTAAAGTGAATGAATTGTCAACAAATGGCAGTGGACTCTATCATTCATGAGACCCACAGATCTAGAAAGGCCTGATCACATCAGGAGAGGGAGTTCCAGCCTGATTTTTGGGAAGGGGGGGAGCAATGTCAAGCTCCTGGTGGGAAAGGAACAAATTATAAAAATCCAAACAGACGGGCATTAAATGAAAAGCAAAAACTCCTCCTCCTTTCCCAGATTGGGTTATTTCAAAGCTACATCTTGCAGGTATCTACTTTGATGTGCAAGTATCAGATTTTTTTTGTACACACACACAAAGGGTTCACATGGGTTCATACTATATATTTTCACATGGGTTTTTCACATGGGTTTTTCACATGGGTTTTCACATCGGTTCATACTATATATATTATTCTGTATCTTGATATAATCATTTAATAAAATATCATGGACATTTGTCTAAGTCAGTACTTTCTTTCTTTTTTTTTAAAGATTTTATTTAAGAGAGAGAGAGCGAGAGAGCGCAAATAGCCTAGGGAGGGGCAGAGGGAGAGAGAGAATCTCAAGCGGACTCCAAGCTGAGTGTGGAGCAAGATGTGGGTCTCGATCTCACAACCCTGAGATCATGATCTGAGCCAAAACCAATAGTGGGACACTTAAGTGACTGAGTGACCCAGGCATCCTTGACTACTTAGTATTTTGATATAAGAGGTCGTCTAATTTATTAACTGCCTTCAATTAATTTGCATATAGATGTTTTTAAATTTTTCCACCACTATAACAATGCTGTAATGAACATCCTTGTACATGTAACTACAGACTTATGCAGGTGTATCTGTAGGGTAAATTCCATTAAAGTGAAATTTTAGGCCAAAGCTTATGCCTGAGTATAAAAACACTTTTGAAACTGATATTGCCCCACCTCCTTTTCTTCACATTTCCCTTGTTCCTGCTGTCCCTTCCCAGGCCCCTGGCTTTCTGATTTTTCTTCCACGTAGTCAACCCTGCACTGTGTCCTTTCTGCCCACTTAACCTTTTCTTTTCTGGAAAGAATGACTCCTTTTGCTACAAATTGTTTCACTTTTCTTTCTCCCTGCAAACTTCGTGGATACATTTTACTTTTCCTCTCTCCTCATGTGTCTCAGGCAGCTGAGGAAGCAGCATCTTTCCTCTTCCACCTGTTCGCTATAGTCATGTCCCTTCTGAGAATGTCTGGGACCTTCTCACATCACATATCCATTATCTAATGCTTCCTTAATCTCTCCTTTTTTAACTGTTTATTTTCCTTATCTTATAAATTTGTCTCTCCTTTTCTTAAACCATGTTTTCCAAAGTCTATCTACCTAACACTCTTTTTAGGGGGTACTTAGGGGAAAATGAGCCATTTTGTCAAATAAGTTTACACTATTGGAGACACTGGGGTTTACTCAGTCTGCCTTCAAACAACCTCCATGCGGTGTTATAAATGGGGGGGAGAATACAAACTTCCTTCGAAATATGGGCATTCTCTAGGTTTCTATGCTTTCCCCTTCCCTTCCGTTCCCTTCCCTTCCGTTCCCTTCCCTTCCGTTCCCTTCCCTTCCCTTCCCTTCCGTTCCCTTCCCTTCCCTTCCCTTCTTGTCCCTTCTTTTTGTTCTTCTTGGTTCTCTCCCTGGTTACTTCCTCCATTCACTTAGAATTCAACTACACTCTGTATATAGATGCAACTCCTCACCCCTGATTACTTTTCTCCCAAACTCCAGGCTCACATTTTCAAACACCTGCCTGAAACCCATTATAAGCATCTATGCCAATATCTATTCCAGAAAACCCATTTAAAGTCAACAGTTTCAAAATTCTCTCCACATTTCCCTCCAGCTCTCTAAAATTATGTTCCTCTTAACCTTGCTGTCCCTGTTTCCTGCACTGCCGGCCCAGTCATCAACACCAAAATCACAGTCAGTGGCTCCCCCCTTTTCTTTCCTGTGTGTTCTTTCAGCTTCCAGGGCTGAAGATTCTGTTTCTTCATTCTCTTGCCTCAGCTCCTCCTCTACTCTCTGGTTTGGTGCGATCTCCCCCTAACTGGACTTCCTGAACTTCATTTTCTCTGCCCATTTTTTATGTCAATTCCAGATCAAATGCTTTTGGGCATGACGTCTCTCATCATCAGCATATTAATACCTTCTTTCTCTCTTTCTCTCTCGCTCTTTGCCTTTGTTAAATATAACTTCTACAGTCTCACATCAAGGGTCTTCAATCATGCCTCTCCTGCTTCAGCTCACATCTCTATGGTACTGCCATCTTGATGACCTTCCCACCTCCTGGAGTCATACATTCAGCTCTGCTCAGTCAGCTCTGCTCTCTCTGTCCTCTGAAGCCCCCCAGCAGCTCTCCTCTTATGTCTTGTTCTAGATTAATGTGTGTATTCACATTATTTGTACTTCTAGACGGTCTTACTCTTCCTTCCATCTCTAGTGACATATTATGCTAGGATCTGCCCTCAATACCAATTTCCTCCCATTACATTTAGTAGGAAGTTAGAGCAAATGGGACATTCGAGTCAGTCTAATCTAATCTAATCTAATCTAATCTAATCTAATCTAATCTAATCCAGCCTCTTATTTTTACTCTAGTCTTTTCTTCATCATTATTTTCAGGTAATAATTTGCCTTCTTGGAATACTACGAATGATTGGAAGTTCACTGCTCTTCATATCTGCCTGTCAGAGGTCTGATGAATAAGAAATAAATGACCACTGTTTGTCTCCTTGGTGTCCGGACTGCAGAAGAGGTCACTGCTGTGTTAGGAGAGTCATTGTGCACGAACTTGATCTGAGATGCTGGTTGGATATAGTGATAGGGAAGTATTTCGAGAGAACATCTCCAAGTTCCAATAGAATCTAAAGGAAAAACCTAGATCTTTGATGAAATTGCTGAGTTGTTAGACCAAACTTAAGGCCACTAAATTTTGGATTTCTTAAGGAAACAAGTATCTTCTTAAAACTTCTTAAACCCCTTTCCTTGCTTCTGAGCTAAGAACACAGCACAACCGAGAATTCTCCCCCAGCAGCAGCAGCAGGGCTTTGAGGAAGGCAGCTGATGAGGGGAGCTCCATCAGCCAGGGGAACGGGGAAAAAAGGGCAGACACGGGACAAATGGTGATTTCTTTCCAAATTGAAGGTTGTCTACAAAGTTCTCCTACAAAGAAGATGCAGAAATCACGCACTAGTCTCAGAAGGTTTCATCTGACTGATAAGTAAGGCTAAATACCCAGGCACTGTGTGGCAGGGGGCAATCACTCAAATATTTATTTTTCAGTGTCTTATTTTCAGGCATTTTCACAGCTGCTTTTTGGAGGAATAGTTGGGTTGTTGGCTCATTGATACTGGGTTTTGTTCTTAGAATAACTCACCCTAGTTTTGAGTAGTTGCCTTCATTTGCTGTTTCTCCCAGACTCCTGCCTTCCTAGAAATGTCCCTGACACTCCCATATTGGTTCTAATGAATGTTTCCATCACAGCCTATGGGAACAGAGGTCAGAATATAATGAATTTTAACTACTTCTTTATGAGAGCGAGGTCTTGAGGCAAGACTGTGTCAGTTATCAAATGTCTGAGCAGGCATGATAAAGACTGCATCTGGGAGATGGTGTCGAAGGTCAGAGAGTCCCCTGTCAAAGGTGGAGACTGAGCAGAAGCAGAAACCGAAGTCTGTTGCAAAACTCCATGGCCAGCTGGGCCAGCTCCATACCCAGGTTCATAGTCAGTACACGGGGCCCCGGACCAGTCTCTCAGGAGCAAGGTGAGCTGCTCATCCTTTCCTGGCTTTCTGCTTGACCCTGGAAAATGTCTTATGATGCCTCTCCTTGGATAAGATTCAAATAGGGGGGTTGGGGGGAAATTTTTAATGATTCCAAAAATTCCTTTGAGATGATAATCATCATTTAAAAATTTTCTAGATTTTTTTGAAGTGCCTACCTTTTCTTTAGTTATACTATACCTTTATCATATAGTTATACTATATCCCTGGTAGATATGCCTAGAGAATGGTGCTGACTTATCATGGGCAAGTATCTTCCTTTTCATTTTTTAAAATGTATGCGTTTATGAGAGAGAGAGAGAGAGAGAGAGAGAGAGAGAGAGAGAGAATGAGGAGGAGGGGCAGAGGGAGAGAGAGAGAATCCCAAGCAGACCCCCTGCTGAGCACAGAGCACAATGTGAAGCTGGAGCCCATGATCCAGAGATTAGGACCTGAGCCAAAACCAAGATCTGGATGCCTAACTGACTGTGACACCCAGGCACCCCTCTTCTTCTTTCATTTTATACCCACCAAGAGGTTAAGTGAGGGCACCCTTTAGTGCCAGTTAGTGGCAGAGTCAGGAATCTGGTAGGTTCCTGAAATATCCAGGTTGGGTCCCCAACACTCAAATGTAGTGGTTGAATAGCCCTGCTCCTTAGTACTATGTGTGCAGGAAATTACTTCCTGCAAAGGTAATGTGGAGCTGTGCTACGAAGGAAAGTATAGAAACCCATTTTCTCTTTTCTCTTAGCCCATCTACCTTTCCTATAATGGTTGCATGTTCTTGAACTGGAGTCATATAAAAATCAATCCTATTACCTGACCGCCTGGTGGTATGGGACATCCAGCATTAAGAAAAATGTCAGTAAAGAGAATGGTGGCCTTTAAAAGGCTTTTTATTGATTTTCAGTGGGCTTAACTGTTATCCCCAGGCTTTTAGAAAACATTATCTCTTCCTATTGAAAATAGATTGCACTTTTTGTTTTAAGTTGAACTTGGGGCCTGGTGCATGGAAACTACCAGAGTCAGTCTTGGTATATCAGCTTGGAGACATTACTGTAAGATTCATACTTAGGGGCATTTTGGATGCCCACAAGGACCAAGGGAAGCCACAGAACCAGGAGAGGAAGAAAATGGTAACTGATACAAGTATTGATAAATAGAACAATGGCTCATTAACATATAAAAGAAGGAGTTGCCCTGGCTGGGACCCCCAGATGCCACCTCCTCCCCTTTGGCCACCACCCCTATTCTCTAGGTGCTCAAGGAAGAGTAACTTGTGTAAGTTCTTATCAGCTCCAGGACTGGCTTCAGAAGAGCTCCACTCTGAGATTATCTTTGAAGAAGTGAAGAAGAAAAGGGAAAGAATTTCTCTGTCACCTGGAGAGAATGATACACCCCAGACATCCTGCATGAGCACCTGAGAACAGCTGGGCAGAGGCCAGCGGCCGTGGAGAGCATCTTAGCAGGAGGAGCCCTGAGCTGCAAGGAACAGCTCTAGGGCATTGGAAGGATTCCCCGCTTGCTGCACACCCCTGACAGCCCCTCCCCACTCTTGGAGACTCTGACAAAGTGATTTCATCAAGGGCCCAGTTCTGGTGAAGCTTAGGGACCATTTCAATGATGCATGTGACCATTTCTGGAAATTTCTAGAATATTTAGGCACAGGAAGCGCCATATAAAAAAGCCAAGATCTGCTCTTTACATAAGTGAGGATTTGGAGCACTGAGATTGGGGTTATTTCTGTACACAGAACTCAATTACATTCCTTGCTTATGCAGCCTGAATCTAGAGACCGATCAGCCCTTCTGGTCACAACCATTCCTTTATATTTCCCTGCAAGGAAACCCCTAAACATTTTAACTATATTAGACCTTCTATAAGAAATGTAAAAGGGAGATATTTATCTACTGCTCCACCTTCCAGCCACAGATCTTTTTTCTTACACTTAAGAACTGAGAAGAGGGGGCGCCTGGGTGGCTCAGTTGGAAGCCTGCTTCTCCTTCTCTTACTCCCCCTGCTTGTGTTCCCTCTCTGGCTGTGTTTCTCTCTGTCAAATAAATAAAATCTTTAAAAAAAAAAAAAAAGAACTGAGAAGAGGGACACCTGGGTGGCTCAGCTGTCACAGGTCTGCCTTCGGCTCAGGTCATGACCCCGGAGTCCAGGGTTTGAGCCCTGCATCAGGCTTCCTGCTCCTTGGGGAGCCTGTGTCTCCTTCTCTCACTCCCCTGCTTATGTTCCCTCTCTAGCTGTGTTTCTCTCTGTCAAATAAAATCTTAAAAAAAAAAAGAACTGAGAAGATGATATCATACATTTTGTTGTGTAGCACTGTAGCACCCCCAAACTACGATCCTGCCTTTTTAATCCATTGAATGTTTTTTACCTAACTGTACAATTGCCACTTTAAATTAGATCTGTCCAAAATGGGCCACACTCACTGCTTTTCTTCTCTTTCTTTTCTTTTCTTTTTTTTTTTTTTAGAAAGGCTTTATTTTTTCAGTGCAGCTCCAGGGTCATAAGAAAATTAAAGGGAAGGTACATAGATTTCTCATATAACCCTTTCTTCACACATGCTCCACATCCCCCATTTCTTTTTGAACCTGCTTCCTTTGCCAGCTCCCCATCACTGTTCATGATCTGACTATTCTACTGGTCTCCAGTCTCAGAAACTCTGTATCAGCATGCAATTATTGAGTACCTAATATGTGCAGATCACTGGATTAAAATGTGTGGATGTTACAGGGATGTGCAGACACACTGGATTTCATAATTTTGATGAAATTGGGCAGACACGTCTAAGTAGCATGAAAAACTCCAAAACAATTTGCAGCATGGGTGTGGATGGACAGGATGCTGTGTATGCCAGCCGGGTCCCCCTCAGGAATGAGCCATTTGTTCTCCCAGGCACCTGGTATGTTGGCTTGTGGGTGGCTCTCACCAGAGTCCCTCTCTGAGCTTCAGCCTCTGCCAACTGAAGGGAGTTGCCTTGCCCAAGGGCACACAACCCACCCCAGTAATGGGTCAGTTAGAGGGTCTAAACTCTGCAGGGCCATCCTAGCTCCTGAATCTCTGTGGGTTTTGTATACCAGTTCATCATCCTCCCCTGCCCACTTGGCTACACTGGTGATGTTCCTGGAAGACTCTGCAATGAAACAGTTGTGCTGTACGAGTGTGTTTCTCCAGGGAATCCAGCCCAAGGCAGTGTTGCATCCTCTCGTCACTGGCCAATCTTGTGTTAAAGGTGGATAAAATAATTACAGTTCAAGCAGATTGAAACTGCCTTAAGCCAGGACTCTTGGGTGGCTCAGTCGGTGGCTGCCTTTGGCTCAGGTCAGGATCCCAGGGTCCTAAGATGGAGTCCTGCACGGGGCTCCCTGCTCAGCAGGGAAGCTTGCTTCTCCCTCCCCCATGCCTCCCTGCTTGTGCTTGTGCTTGTGCTCTCTCTCTTTCTGACAAATAAATAAAATGTTAAAAAAAAAGTTAAAAAAGAAAAACTGTCTTAATTCCTCCTATTAAATCGCATGGTAGACATTACTGCTCTCTTGCCCTTTTCTCCTGGATTGAGAATGCAGAGGGGTGTTTTGAGTCTACATGAGGGTTCCACTTTCAAGTGTGGAATTCCCCCCCCCTCCAAGTTTCTGTTGCTTGCTACTGCTCTTGTGCTGTTGGGTATCTGTTCTCTGTCTCTCTGGGGGGCTCAGCCTCAGACAGTGGAATCTGTGGTGAAGAGGGTCCATTGCTGGCTGGGCTGGGCATGATCCATGGTGACTCAGCAATCTCAGCCAAAGTGACCATCCCTGGGTCCCCTGGGCTGGAGCTCTCTGTGTCAATGCCATTCAGTTGTACCCAGAGACACTTTCCTCTGAAGCCCCCCGACCCAGAGGTTTTGGACCTGCCAAGCTGTGGCCCATTCCTACCCCAGGCCCGTCAAAATGAACTGGTTATTATTTTTTTTTTTGACCTTACTTTAAATTTAGAAGTTTATTTACTTTTATTTATATTAATTTAAGAATGTTGATATATTTATGATGAAATATCCATGACCATGGAATAAATGTCTGTTTGTTCAAGTCTACTTCTGTGCCTTTTAAGGAGTCTTTAAATGTTTTTCTCATATTGGTTTTAGATATGCCAAGTTTATGCCTAAATATTTCATTTTATTTCTACTATATTTTGCTACATAAATTGGATTGTCTCTTCCATTTTAATTTCTGAGTGGTAGTTGTTTGGATATGTTATATTGAGC